>JBCEWB010334605.1:10532-21663 GCA_039654565.1 Peronia peronii | reverse complement strand
CTCAACTGGACAAAATTTGTTTAGGGACAGTGCAGAAATTTCAGTTTACCAGTTTCCGTTTAATCTTTTACTGAAAAGTAAAAATTAACAGTTTTGTCCCAGTGTAGTAGATGCAAACCAATTAAACTAACAATTGAAATAATTGAAAATAAACAAACAAAACACATTCAATGATTGTGGCTCATCATCTGTCCTGTGATACTTTTCTCCTGTCCAGCTGTTCACGAAAAGATTTTCATTGTCTTCATGGTGACTTCCTTGAGTTATATGCTGCTCAACACAATCCTCTTCTACTGGAGCAGACATGGAGAATTTACAGAGATGGTGAGTATGCTATGCATGCAGGCTGGTTACATTGGTAATCTATAGTATGCAGTGCAAGTAAGCCCAACATTGAAGCACATTATATTCTGAAACCTTGGGCTGAAAATCGTGACAGTTTGCATACAAATGTAAAATCATATGTAGATTTGTGGTAGTAGTTTCTAAACATTATCAGATCACACTGCGAATTTATTCATTAAATCTGCATCTGAGCCATCAAATTAGTTTTTATACAAACCATGGCATGACATTTTGACAGATATTGCTAAACATGAAGTGTAGATAGTCATGCAGTAAAATTGTCATGGCAATAGTTGAAATAAAGTCTAAAGAAAGAAAAACAATGTTCGTTTTTCAGCACATTGACAAAATTGATGTGTAAATAGAGTTAGATTATGTTAATTTAATAAAATGTATGATTGAAAATCCTGGGAAGATAGAGGAGGGAATGTGAGGGATCGTGTGTAAGAGAGAGTGAGGGAGGAAGGGGGAGATAGGGTGATGAATATCAGTGTACTACACAGGCTCACCCTGATTTTTGCAGTTTGGCTGTTGGCTGGAGACTCGGACTTTAGACAAAAAAAAAAAAAAACAAATGTGATATATAGACTTCATTCTTTCCTTTTTTGTTCCCCAAAAATTCACTGTGCTAAATCAATATTAAATATTACAGCGTTCAGAGTTTCAGCTGCCACAATGACAATGTTGTATATATAACAACCCTTTTGCTTCTTTCACTTTTTTTATTTCGTCCAGTTTACTTGATGCTTGTAATTTACAGTGACATATTGCACCTTCTGATCCCTTCTTTTATTAGGAAGTATCTGTAGCTCTTTTCTAGACATTTGTAGTTTCTCATCCAATACAAGCGGGTTTTAGATTTTAAATAATCCCCATTGTTCCATAGAACAAGTGTTTCTACTAAAAATATATTAGTGATGGCAGTAATGAAATTACATTGTGCAAAAGACACAATGCGTCTTACATATTGCCCAAAGGCAGTTTTCAATACACATCAAAATAAAGATGACTACATTTGGCCCATCAACATGGTGAACTTACAGAGAGACTGAGTATGCCGAAAATTAATTGTCATATTGAAATCATAATGTGCCAAAATCCAATCCATATAATTTATTCAGTCTTCAAAGACACTTTGTAATGTGCATCATGGTAAGTATAACTACTTTTAATACATAAACATGTGCTCTGTAGATATGATACAGATAGAACATTTAGTAATCACAGATAATATGGTCATCCTATCAATTTTTGTTTGCTTGTATTTTTTTGTTTGTTTGTTTATTTTTATTAACAATAACAGCGATTTGAATAGCTTGTCACATCTCCTCTTAATAGATAAGGATGTTGGACATCAGCTGTATATAAGTTTAATTTAATAATATAAGGTTGGAATGCTGTACTCGGTGCAAGCCTCTAAATAGTCCATTTCCTAGGAAACCATTCAAAATATTACTCATCCATGATGCTCTCATGCATTTTTTATGTCAGAAATGAAGAACAAGGATGGTTTATGTTTATGATGATCATCATATTTCAGTTTATATTGGTATGCATATGAGTGTGAGTGTATGTTTCATATATATTATGCCTCACCAACTGTGAAAGAGATTTCCTTTGAGGGCAGATAAAGTTTATTTTGTTTTATCTATTACAAACTCTGACACAGTCATACTGTACTCAGAATCACTCAGTCTCCTGGACTGCTGGTTTGTATCTATCTTCTGGACACTTTTCTGAATCAGGCTGATTTATATTTATCTTTGGCAGGGCAGGTGATGACCATTTGAATTTCTTGATAATTTTTGCTTCAGCTACTGCTTGTTACGTTGTTTGTCAGTCTTTCAACCTGCAGGGGGGTGATTATCTTGTGGAATGAGGGTCAATGTATGTCGTTTGTTTTAATCATAGTCTGATATTAATGCCCCTATTCACCTGACCAGAGCTTGCTTGGTGTAAATGGAGATCATCACACTCTGCAGTCTACATCTGAGAAGCAGAAATGGAATGGAACTAATGATTAGATTCAAGTCTTTAGAAATCAAGAGTTTGGGTATCGATAAAACTAGAGTTTGGACATCTTTTTATGGTAGTTTGTTTTGTATGATAGTAAAGGAATGGACAAACCAATGCTAGTCTTGTAAAATGTAGTAGGGGGCAAAGCCTTGGAAAAAAAAAAGAAGAGGGAGGGGGAGAGTAAGAAAAAATTTAGCCATCATACATAACAGTCAGACTAAATACTTTAGGACTTAAAAAATAAATTTAAAAACAAAGCTCAGGATTAAAACAAAAAAGAAAGAAAAGATAAAACTGACTTTGAGGCATATATATTTCAACAAGTCATCTGTGCATAACAGAGAGACACTTGGTTCGGCTGTTGAAGTGATACTGAAACAGTATGCAAAAGTTACCAATAGTGTGAAAGTGTTATGCATGAACCAGCCGTGAGAACAGGCCATATGTGCAGTATGAGGTCACAGCTGTCTCAGGTGTTAAGATTGCCCCCAGGTGTGGCATCAGGTGTGATCTGGTCTGTAGGTTTCATCACTGCCAGTGCAGCTATCAGACAGGGGGTCCCTCTGGTGACAAGTGACAATAGGAAGTATGGGAGTTCATGAAGAGATAAGAGATATAAAGGTTCTTTAGTTTCTAGTATATATGCAGCCTTCCGATCCTAAAAGCAGGATTATTTCACCTTTAAGTGCATGGTCAGTTTGGTCAGAGGAATTTTGGGGATAGAAATTTGGATTTTGGAAATTTTATTGGGACAGCAGCATCTCTGTATTACCATTATCCAAGAAGACTTCACATGAGGTTTCCTTACCCTAGAAGCCAGGGGACCATTGAGTTAATTTATGGAAGAAAAGGCAGATTTTAATTTTCTCATCACCCAGTGGGATTCAGCCCTGCAACGCTTCAATGAAAAAGCATAATCCTTACTCCTTGACTATTGTGCATTCCTTTAGGATCTTTATGGTTAATACCAGTATAAGTAATCAGTCAAATTATCGTGCCTTGAGGGATCCAAATATTCATACTTTTATATTCTTAAAATAATGTGATTTTCAGGGCAAACTTTGTGGCAGTCAAAGATGAGAGTTGAAATGAGCTTCCAAATTACCTGCAGTTTTGCCCTTGGTAGTCAAGGGGTTACAAAAGTTACCACATATGTAGCAGGAAAAAGGATTCAAAACTGTAGAAAGTTGAGGATTTAATAACCGAACACAATGTGAGGCTCTAGCATTTGATGGATGAATGCATGGACAACACTCAAGCTGTCAGTCATTAGGACCTTCGTCAGTCATGTTTTACTGTAGCATTATCTTTGTCTGATAAACTGATGTTTTCTGGAACTGCAGCAGAATCATAGAGATTAATGCATTCTGTCCAAATCATTCTTTCTCTTTTTTTTTTTTTCTCAAATAAATATGCTCTATGAAAATTTTCGAAAAAAAATTCTAGTAGAATGATAATGTTTTCTTATCGTGATGGATGTTTTTTTTTCAGATTTTTTTGTTGGGCATGTTTCTGTTAAAGGATACAAAAGTGAGGTTTTCTTCTTTATATTACAATGCTAGATTCACAAGTCTAGCATTGGAAAGTCATTCGACTGACTGGAAAAAAAAAAAAGGTTTATTATTCGAGGCTTACAGGAAAGCAGTGGGAATTTGTAATAGGCAAATTATCTGCATGAACAAATGGTGATCTCTAACAATGACCCTGCTGAAATCTTTTCTCTGTTAACAGGAGAAGACATCATACTGGTGGAAGAAGGTGATGTTTGTCTCCATTGCACTGGCTACCATTGGACTGATCTTTTTCTTCATCCTGCATAGATTTTACTGCATGGTTGGGGGTAAGTCAGTGGGCACAAAGAACTACCCATCTCTATCAAAAAGTCACATCTACTTTTAAGTGTCGCACAAATTGTATTGCTTTGGTTTGTGTGTGTGTGTGTGGGTTTTCTTTTTCCCCAAAATGGCTACTGATGGAGACCTTTATCTCTGTTTCACTCGGTCTGGTATGGCCTTAGTATGCTCATTTTAGTTACCAAAATCAGTTTTATACATTGTTACTTTGGACTAGTGCAACATTAATCCTGGTACCTGACTTTTGTTTTTGAATTGAAAGTCCTGAATAGATTTTGAAACAGGGAAAGGGGACGAAAACTGTAAATTGTTGAAATCATCCTTGAAATTCTCTAAACACATAAGTCTGCAGAGGCAAACTTTATAGGTGACACAAAAAAGTAATGAATATTAAGTTCTTTATATCTCCTATTAAAATTTGTTGTGGCAGAGTTAGTTTTTGAAGAATTTTAGTTATGAAATGAGCTTCGGAAGATGTGGATGGGCTGTCTGGCTGTCTTTAGTTTTGTTTTGTTCAAATGCAGTGTAGATTCATGTTTAGTGGCCTTGTTTGATGATACAAAGCATTTCCATCATTTACATCAGATGATTTAACACAGATTTTCTCTTTCTTTCTCTCTTCAGCTTTCAGCATGTTCTCACTGTGTGAATATGTGATAGCGTTCACCAACATGGGCTATCATTTTACGGGTTACTTGGATTTCAAAGGCAAATCGTTTGTCTTCGGAACGCTCCACACGGATCACAGTAATGGGTCAGCCACCACCGCAGTGACCAACAACAACACACGCTTCAAGAACAAGTTCCACTGATAGTCAAGACCAGTAACCAGCTGTTGATCAAAATCAGCAACTAGTCGTTGGTGCTGTTCCATCTGCTGGCAGGGAAAGGTTGTGTACGGACCAAGGGAAGAATTCTATCATCACACACCTTCCCACAACAGCGCAGTCATTTCACGCAGACTCTAGTCGTAGTTAAACTCTGACAGTGAAAAAAATCTCTTTCATTATGTCAGAATTATGAATAACCCACTACCAAAATCTATTTTTTTTTTTTTTTTGACTTTAGTAGTGGAAATAAGCTTAATGATTCTCTGTTACTTGGTTCACACACAATTCTTCTAATCAGATAGTCATATTTAAACTCATGTGATGAAATCTTAGGCTGTTCTAAAAAAAAACCCATTTTCCAAAATCTGCATTTGCTCTCAGACAGTGGAAATAGATGTAAGGATTCTGAGTGACTTGGGTCACATATGATACTTCAGGTAGCCATTGCTAAACTCATATAGCGAACCCTTTGGTTGTTTAGGAATCCAAGCAACCCACTTATCAAAATTGTTCTTTGCTGTCAGATAGAGAGAAAGGTTTGAAGATTCTCAATAAATTGGTTTACTCACGATGCTTCAGGTGGTCATTATTAGACTTATGTAGGAAACTCTTTGGTTGTTTTACTAATTACGAACAATCCACTGATCAAAATCTGCTGTTGTTCTTAATAAGTGGAAGTAAGTTTAAAGGTTCTCAGTATTTTGGTTAGCACATGTTGCTTCTTGAAACAGCTTTGGTATATTGAAAGATGAAAAAACAAACTAAGTTATTGAGAAGAGAGAAATGGTATGACAAATCTACTGTGGGCAGCAGAAATGGGCATTGATGAAGGACAGTTTAAGAAGTGTGAAATGGGAAATTGTAGAATTTTGTCTGGAATACTTTTTTCAGTTTTATGAAGATAAATTTGCAAAGGGCAGTGATGACTATGTTGAATATATAAGGTTATGAATTGTAGATGTCCAGAGCTGCGGGACACATGATATGGACATTCTGTCCTGTTTAACTCTTTCGTGATGGATTGCCTTCATCATTTTCCCTATATAGTAAAAGTGCCAAGATACTGTTGAGGTGAACAGTGTCATCGCGCTCGTTGCAGATATCCTTAAGTGACGAATGTCATTTGGCATTTTTCCTTATACAATAGAAGTGGCCAGTGGTGTGGTGATAAACAGTGTTTGTCATGCCTCTTTAGCCAATAGGACCATAATGACGAGTGCTGTCCATCATGTATTGTCTTTACAAGAGACTCGCTATATAAAAAACAGCGTGCAATAAAAGCCAGTTTACTTTGTGTCACGAAGGGGTTAAACAAAACAGCAGTCCTGCTGTTAGTGGAGATTGTGATATGATGATGTCAGTCATTAGTACTTTCTTCCTCGCAAGCTTTAATCTGTGACAGTGTTCGCATCTCTATCCAGGGTGTATGGCTATTCCGTGCCAAAGGCGCTCCACTGTGTCAACCTCCACTCCTTTTCAAACGCAGCCTTTGTTTTTGTTACTTTAACTTTTCCTCCTCTCATAGAGAAAGATCAAAGCCAAAAAAAAAAAAAGGACCAAATACCTGATGACATTTTTTTGTAAAGTTTTCAGATTTTGATACATGGTTTTGTTCCTGGTGCTTTAGATTTTGGTTGTCTTTTCCATTCGGCATATGCTTTTTTTCCCTCCTGTTTGAATGAATAGTGATTGTGAATTCTAACATGATTTGATGATGCTGTTTCTTATGTGTGTTTTGACCTCTATCTGAAATTTGTTTGTGAACACATTGACTTGAGATTTTTGTCACTGGCGGCTATGTTATTCACAGATCTGAACAATTCGGTAGTATCTGATGATGTACCAAATAATTGAAAGAAACTAACAGAAGCTGGCATGTTGGAATCAGGCATTTTATCTTTCACATTTTTAAAATCAAGTCAGGGATGTCAGATTTCTTACTTATGTGGGAAAACCCAACTTTTTAGCTGCCGCAAACTTTTTTTTTCTTTTTCTTAACTCTCTTTTTTTTTTTTTTTTCTTGATATACACTTGAATTTACATGTGATCAGCACATTATATAAAGGCATTGCATCTAAAACATTCTCTTCCTTTTTTGTGAAAGCACCATGACATCCCTGACAAGTGAAATTTTTGGTGGTCGTAAGAGTTGTGTGTTTTTTTCTAGATATAAGAAAGTTGGTACTTTTTTTTTTTTTTTTCTGGGATGTCAAACATCTACTTCTGCTGGAAAATTTAAATAGACCTTTTTTTTGGTGCTGTCATTGGTTTGTTTGTTTATCACAATCTTTTTTTTTTTTCACTTTTCTTGTTGAAATACTTAAGTTTTTTCAACTTATTTCAAGAATATAACATGTAGATAAGAAATGAGATCAACTTTATTTGTCCTCAAAAAGATACTTTCGTCACAGCTGATGAAACACAATATACGTGTAACATGTTTGTACTCGAATGCATATATATAGACATTACCTTTTGATCCATGGGTTCCCCACCCTGCATCCCCTACTCCCTATGTTCCCAGATGTCGCCATTTGCATTCACCTCAGTACTCATTGTTCACAGCGGGAGTGCCTTTTGTTTAAGGGGCTAGACTGTGCTCGGAAGTCAGATGGTAGGGGACTTAAAGAGTAAGAAAGTCTTCCCAGTATACCAGGCAGTAGGGATGATCAAATTAAATATTATGAAAAACATTCAGAGCAAGGCAGACTTGAGAAAAGCTGCTGCAATTTGATAAGTGTAAGTGGTAAAGTAGAGCTTGAATTGTTTCCTGTTTTGTTGTTTTTCTTGTTTTTTTTTTTGTAATGAGATTGACATCCCTGTTTTCTTAATATTCTGTTTAATACACTACAGGGTTTTTAATCAGTTGTCTCAGGGTAACAAAACTTTAGGAGTCCTGGTAATAATGGAACAATGCTGCCGGTCTGGTCATTTATGAATAAGAAGTGGTTTAAGGTAATGGAAGAAAAAAGGATAGGTCACAGTAGGGTTAATAGTAGTGGGGATGTAGTGTATAAAGGTGAGATCCTTCGGTGAGATGGACAGTGGTCCTTGTATTTGTCCACCAACAAGAGGAAGAAAGGAAGAAATGATTGGTTTGGGTCTGTGGGGCTGAGCAGTCACAAAGGCTTCAGTGCTGTCCCCTTTCATCTCCCAGTGGATTGTCCTGACCCAGGTTGATGATTTTGTTGGTGTGTGTTTGACATGCAGCGAATGAACTTTTTGTGGTTTACGGTTATGGTCTTTATACACCTTTCAACCATCCTCATTGATGGTTATCTCAGTTTTTGTGGTCACCTGGTGGTAGTGAACTCTCCATGTGTTTAACATTGTGAGTTGTCACATAACAGGGGCAATACGCTCACATAGTTCTTCAAATTGTAGAAGTAAGAACTCACGCATTATTTTTTAAGAAATAATTGGTACAATAAAGGTCCTCATTGTGCAGCTTGTTATTGTGACATCAACAATAAGAGGGCTCGAAGAAAGATAGTGCAGGGTGGGGAGGGGGTCAATGAATATCTTTTTGATCCGGTGGAAATATTTTGAAAGTTTATGTTAGAAACATTTGTGTACAGATACAGTTGTGGGTGCAGTATATCTAATTAAACCAAAAAAAATTGATTACTTTCATCAGAATGACCCCCGAAATCATGCGGCCCCTTCCTTGCATTTGGAAGGAACAGATTCAGTATTGTGTCCCATTGTTTGCAATCCGGTTTTGGCTACCACACGACCAAGCCTCAGGTTCTGGCTACATGACCATTCAGAATGAGTCGTCCAGTACATCATTTCTCCAGACCACATACAACCCCCCCTTTTTTTTTTTTTTTGGTCACATTTTATCATATGAATTTAGAGTTGGTTTATAACATGGAATAGCAGTCATTTCACGGTGGCGAACTTTGAACCCAAACCCACATAGACCATGCCCAACCAGATATTATCAGAGCAAACACTAACACCCCCCCTCCCTCCTCTCCCCTATAATTTTTTTCGCCATTGACTGAGCCATGTGGTCAAGATTTGGTCCACTAGAGAGTAAGAAACACACTTTGTATTTGTAGTATCAGCAGTGTTTAGGCATGGCACAATTCAGATATTGTTAAAGGCCTGTTTATGTAGCAAATTGTATACAGTATCTTTGCGTTATCCAACCTCTTCTGTAGATGCGCACAACTATTATTTTTCTGTTTGTTATGAGAAGTTTGATTTGATTTACTTCCTGTTAGTGCATATTTTAGATGTTGCAGAGCAACTGTATATATATATATATTTAACCATGTGATGAACTGAATGCTTTAAATGTGCAGAGCTTCATTTAGTCCCATTTCCTGGCAAACACTTGAAGCATTACTCATTCAGGAATGCATGGACCGTGCTCATATACTTTGACAAAATGCCTTTTTGCTATAAATTTTTTTTTGTTTCAAGAGGACAGATTCAGTTATTTTTTCTCTCTCTCTTTTAACACACAGTGAACAAAATGCAATTTTGAGAGACTGAAGTGCTGTAATAGGTTGGTTTCCAACACTGTGGACAGTTGTATTTGAACAGACAGGGAAAGAAGTCAAACTGATAAAAAAAAAGGCACTTTCTCAAAGTTTATTACCATGGATCAAGGTGGTTTCTGCACATGGAGATAATTCACAAAATGGACCAAACATTTCATGCATTAGTTCAGTATCCTATACTGGGTCTCTCCATTTCCAAAGATATTTTAGTTATTGGGGGATGAGCTTATGTTGTCTAAATTTTTATCTGAAAGTAATATTCTATTGTTTAAAATTTGTATGCCTACATAGCAAGTAAAGACGGATTCATAAAATCCATCTGTATTAGCAGCATATCTAAGGTGAAAAACTTGATTGTTTCAGATTTGTTTCTCCGGGAATATGATTTAAATTGCAGGAGTCTACACACAAGCAATCGGACAAAAAACGAGAAGTTATTTTTCTATGGAAATGCTGTTTTCAACCTCTGTACCTTTTGCTATATTTATGTCTATGTTGTTCAAGTTAAAAGCCTGTTGGATTTCCATATACTTTTCTTCGTAATCCCTGAAGCAATCGAAGCATCAGCCTTACTGTACAGCCCAACAACACTGTCAACTCAGTGCAGAGTGTCATACAAGGATATTGTATCTGTGGATGATTTTAACATTCACATCCTTTACCATCGTTTTGATTTTGGATTTGCTCATGATAATGTAAATTTTGGTCTGCATTGTCAAGTTGATCATCAGCAGCCCAGTGGTAAAGCTGTCGGACTCAAGATGAGAAGCTTCTGGCAAGAAACCTTGAAGTTTTAGCTTCTTTAAATTCCTAGTGGAGCTACCTCTGGCTGGGTTTTTGGCAGTAGGGATGAGACTTTTTTTCTGTCTTGGGAGCAATTGTGAGTTGAAATTGGCACACAGCAAACAATGTACAGGTTTATGTCACAGCCACTTGTGACTGTGCTTTGATCATTTGACCAACTTATCTTGTACATGTATTTAAATGTTACACGGAGATTTATGGACCCAGTGAAATTTTACCTTGGTAGTGCTTACTGATGTAAACTCGACGTGGCTCTTCAGATGACAATTTTTGTGCCGTCACGTAGTGTTATTTCTATGGTCCTCCAGATTTGAATTGAATACATTGTACAATATTGTGGGCATTTGTAAATATTCCATTTATTTATTGTGGACTCGGCAGTTGCTGAGTGATGTTGATGTTACAGATGAAGGTGGGACAAAAACTTTACCATGGCGACAGGGCCAAGCTTTGGCAATAGAACTTTTCACATGTCTGCCTGCGGTAAGGATTTGACCATAATTCAGAAATGAGAGGTAGTAGTAGTGGTATTTATATTATCCGTTTATACAAGCTTTTCACTACCTTAAACAAGTACCTCAGTCTAATGTCATCTGTTGGGTGTGCGTATACATTTTGTCTGTAGGTTCCCATTCAGATTTTTCTTATCACATGCCTGAACCTTGGACACCATTTGTTTAAAATTTTTCCAGTGGGGGGGGGGGGGGGGGGGGGGGTTGTTTCCTTTTGAGTTTTTGGAGGTTCACTTCCCCTTTTCAAAGAAAAGAGG
>JBCEWB010334495.1:0-14864 GCA_039654565.1 Peronia peronii | reverse complement strand
GTTTGCAGTGCAATCCTCCTTGATGTACAGAAATATTTATCCAAAAATTGCTATTTATTTAAAAGAAAGAAATTTATCTTGATGTCTATGCCATACCTTGCCCAGTGTCACCGTGTGGGTTCATTTTTATTGCACCAAAGTTGATGATATTTTCTTGCTTTTATCATTGTTATTTAAATATATTCAATGACATCACTATAATTTTCTCAGGCTGCCAATTTACTTCCCTTTACTAGACACATGAAGCATTTCCTTGTACACCTCTGTTTGTTCTATGTGAAATATGGGCAATAGAAGATTGTGAAAAAAAAATTATCATGATAGGAAACTGACATTTTCTCTAAATGATTATTTTTTTTTTCTCTGTTGACTGCGTTTTAAGTGAAAAAGAATGGAAGTGATTTCTTTTCTTAAGCATCTTTTGTAATACTTGCTTGCATATTTTGTGCCTAGCATAGGGAGGTAATTTGGCAGAATGAAGAAAACAGCTCATTGTTAGTATTGACAGTACAATGTTACTACTCTCAGTGGCCATAACTTACTGAGGATTCGTGACTCTAAATAAAATTGCTCTTTTTGTACAGAGCTGGAATCCTGTTTATTTTACAACAGTCCCCATTTTTTTCATTATTCATATATCATGAGCAGTGAAATGCCACATATGAAACTAAGTCGAATTGTAAACAGAGGCTTTCTTTTACATGTCTTCTGCAGCCTGTCATATTTACAACTCTCACCTTGTGCTAGTTGTCCCTTCATAGTCCCAGAAAAAAAAAGAACTCAAACACAAATAAGAATATTTCCAAAATCTAGTGTTGTGAATATGAAAACTCAGTCAAAACTTTAATCTGATTACTCTAGACCATGTGCATTTTGACTCCTCGTATACTGTATTTAAAAAGCTAAACTGCATGCTGATCTAATAGGGTGATTTTGATTGCAATGTTTTTTCTAGCTCAGAGATAGTTTTGAGATGTATGAATGATTTACAGCTCTTGCATAATAGGCTCTCCACAGCCACATGGTTTACTAAATATTTATCGTATAATTTCGTGGTGTGATAGAGGTGAGAAAATGATTGTCCGTAACTTCTTGACAACGTAAATAGGTGGTTAACAACATACCCATGAGTTCACCATAAACATGTGGAACTTGAGCAATACCCAATTTTCTTACAACTCATGGATAAGATGATGCTCCTTGTTTCCACTTAACTTTGGTAAGAAAAGGGTTAATTAAGTATCTGATTGCACCTTAACCTTGAGGCAGAGGAGTCAAAATGGAACTTCAGATTGTGAGAAAACCAGAGTATCTGATTGCAGTCCATGTTAGGTTTTTTCTAGACCTTTCAATCTCCAAGGGGTGATTATCTCAGCAAAGCAATGCACATGCTGTGATATCAATGGAACTAGACTTTGGATGATGTTTTTATTTGTTTTTTGCTTCTTTTTGTAGTACAAAGAAGGAATACATGGCACAAGTGTAGTCTTATAAATATGGCAGTGAGCATATATATATGTTGTGTGTGTATATATATATATACAAAGGCAAAATGTTGATTAAATGCCCTATGCATTTCTGCTCCTCACTTGCTATCAAGAAAATGTTACATGAATGTTTCTTCCTTATTTTTTGCCTTCAGAGATTGTGTCTTGGTCTAAATGGCGGAGGACTATAAAATTTGTAGAATATCCTTGTATATGATATTTCTTTTGCTGTTTGTCATTTTTATTGTTATTTGTTTTGCCCTGTTGTTGTTGTTGTTATATTGTGATGATTTTGGTTGCTGTCTTTATGTTCTATTTGATAATCATTCTTGTTTTTTATTGTAGTTTTGAGGTCTTCAGAGACTTGAGTTGTCGTTGATCATAACATTTTATGATTAATTCACATCGTGAATATTTGTGATATATCACATTCACTTTTTTTGTTTTGTTTGTTTTTGTGTTTATTTTGCCAACACGTTATTTATTTTACAACTACATGTACAACATGCCGCTGTCAGAATGAAGACTTTCACAGTTTTAGCACTGTCAGCTGTTTATGATATCACAGACATGCCATAATGCCATTAAACATTTTTAAAATCAAAATTGTTCATTTTTGGTAGTTTTTAAATAAATTTCATAATACAATCAGAACGCATATATTTTTCTTATATAAAACTTGTGACTGCCAGATTCGTCCTGTCATTGTGTGTCGTTTCACTTACTTCATTTCTATTGTGATATTGTAAATTATGTATTTGTACCAGATTCCTTTATTTATTATTTTTTGGTTGTTATTAAATCAAAATTGCTACTGTCAGAAAAGTGTGTACGTGTGTAGTTCTTTATTGTTATTACATTATTATTATTATTATTACTACTGTTGTTATTATTTATGAAAATGTTTGTTTGGGTGATTGGCCGTCTAGACAGTAAAAACGATTGGATAAATTCTATTTGGGTGACATGTCATCAAGATAGTACTTTTCCCTATCATTTTCACTGTTTGGAAAGATACTGTTTCGATGACGTGACACCCAAACAGTGAAAATGACCAGGAAATTTCTGCTTCGGTGGCATATCATTCAAAGAGTTCCTGCTTGTTTTTTTTTTTGTTTTGTTTTGTTGTTTTTTTTTCAATCAAAACTGTGGCTGTCAAGAAAGTTTATGATGTATAGTTTATCAGTTATCCCAGTGTTGATAGCTGTGTTTGATATTTGGTCAGTAGTCACTCAAAGACACATGTATTTATATTTTGAGATACCCATAGCATGTAGGTAATATAAGATAGGCTTGTTCATGTGATCGGCATTGAAATAGCTGAAGCATACTTACCAAATTCCTGTCGTTCCCTCTGCTCCCCCCCCCCCCAACCCCTCCCAACTCCATTGTTGGTGGGGTTTTGTTGCTGCTGTTGTTGTTGTTTTTTGTGGTGTTAGTTATCGGTTTGTTTGTTGTTGTTTTTTTGCTTTTTGGTGAGTGAGTCCCATACAAAAATCTCGAGTGTTACACGTAAGTGAGCACACTGACAAAACACCTTTTCCCTGCTGTTCTGAGAAAAAAGAAAAAAAAACAATATAGTTGTGCAAATTTCAGTTTTAACAGTTACCGAAATGCAGCGCTTAGAGAATGAAGTGATAAAATAGGTTGTCTGTTAAATATTGAGGAACGTTATAATTGAATAGGTGAGTGTGATTTTTAAAAATGTATTTTGTGAGACTAGAGTGATCATGGCCATCAGAAGGCAGATAAAAGATCAGACAGAAAGCAGATAGAAGATCAGACAGAAGTCGTAGAAAATGAGGGCCAATCGTTGGGAACCAGTAGGTCCCACATTGAGCTTTTTTTCCCAAGGTTAGCCTTTGAAAGGCCCACATATTGTATGAAACAAGCATTCTGGAAAAGGAAAAACATTACTTTTCACTTTTGCCTCTTGATACATGCGGGACAAAAAAAAAGTGTGAGGAAAATATGATAAAAAGAAAACATCATATCACGACTGTTTCAAATTTTTCTCTTGAGCATGTTGCAAATAAAACGACCTAGAATGATTTTTTTTTCCTTCTGTGAAATATATGTACTTGTTTTATTTCATGCGCCCAGCAAAGGGAAGTAACAAACCATTTGATCGCCGGCTATAGTATTTTCCTTCGCTAGATGTTGGAAGTATAAAATAAGTATTGTAAAAAAGAAATAAATATCACTCGTCATACAATTTGTTAAATGAAATATACAAACGGAAAAAATCTGAAAAGTAAGCTTACACCATGTTATAAAAATGGTATTTTGTCCTCATGATATTTTTTTTTTTCTAATAAGAGGAAAAAGAGTGATTTTTCCTTCTCCATAATGCATATATTTTTATTTTTTTTTTACCTCGGCTACCTGTCAAAGGGAAATAACGCATCTGACCGACAATGTAGCTCGTTTGGCTGTGAGAAACAATGACTCACTGCGAGAAGCCACCAAAACTCTGTGACTAAATCCTGAACTCTTCGACATATATCAATTGTTTTATCATTAAATTTGGTATATCGTCGCATCAGGATTATTTGTCTTGCCTGTAGGGCTTGAGTTAATGAAAAACATAAAAGCTCCTTGTGCGTTTTGTTTGGTTTTTGTTGTACTTGAAATTGTTTTATTATTACATTGAACTCTTTGCCATCAACAGATGCTTTCTGGCATTATGACAGTGTTGATCATTGACTGAATGTGATTGTTATATGTGGCAAAGTAAACGCTATGTCTCTGCTTTCAATATGTTTCATAGTCAGGAAGATACGAAAATAAAAGTTAATATAATGTCATCTTTGCTATGCTTTTGAGTAACAGTTTACTTACATTGTCATTGTGTTTTTGGTTGTCGTTATTTATCATGAACGTTGGTATGCTGGTATCTGAGTTTGAAATACACTGTCCAATTCCATCGCCTCCTCTCACTTGTAAATGCATCGTCCGTACAGCGTTGTATTTTACATATATAGTGTATCTACTTTGACCAGTTGTTTGACGTGTAAACATCCTTACCGTGTTTGGCACAGTGTAATCGTAATCGTGCTAATGTTCCGTTAAATCCCAACACAAACAAACAAACAAACCATCTTTTTGACTTAGGCTGATGTCGTAGGGTTACCTACAAGTCTCGAGTCGCACTCTGAAGGATCTATCTGGCCGAACAAAACCACAGGCCATCCTGAGCTTTTTACGCCAGGTTGTCTGTACGCGCAGAATCTAAGAACATCATTTGAAACATATACATGTAACTCGAAAAACATGCGGTGGTCCATATTGCAAGCGGCAAGTTTACTTTTGTTGTTTTCGCTGTACAATTTTTGATTATCCAAATTTGTATATGCATTTTGACATTCCTTTTATAACTCGTAAACGCATCTCCCGGACGATAAATATTATTCTTTTTATGTACTTTGATCAATCTGTTTATCATGTAAACGTAACTCACCATGCTAGGCACAGTATAGCCGTAATCTTACTGATGCGCCGTTAAATCCCACACAAGCAAAAACAATCTATACTGAGGTCACAAGCTTTCTCCAGCTTACTCTGCCTTCCATTGTTCTCTGAGACTGAGCCAGTCCTATCTTTTATCTCGGCTTCAAAGTTACTGCCTGTTGTTGCTGAGAATTTTTGTGGGTAGAAATGTGGAATTTGGAAATTTTGCCTGGACAGCGGCACGCCGCCTACTCATCATCGATTTTGAACTGCCAATGGTTCTTAAACGTGCGTAATGTACACACGGAACCTCCGAAATACGTTCATCCTTATCCGAAAAGGCTAGACGTCGGGCTTCCCTAGCCAGAGGAAGCCAGGGGAAAGTTGAGTCACTTTAAAAAATGTAGGTTTTCGATCTTTGTGTCCTTCCATCCCCCAATGGTAGGACCCGCGAGTGTAACGTACTGGATCTTCATTGGCCTGTACGTCAGATTTCAGGTTGGCCTGTACACCAGTAGTTAAGAATATTATCAGAAACATATAGCTTGGAAAATATGCAGCGGTCCACACAGCAAGGTGCTTGTTTAATTATATCCATCTTTTGTTACTTTTGTTGCACAATCTTTGATTACCCAAATTTATACACATCGTTTAGAACCCATAAACGCATCGCTCATACGATATTGTACTTTATGTATACTTTGATCAATCTTTTTGACATGTAAACGTAGGCTAGGCACATTATAGCCGTACTCGTGCTAATGTGCAAACCACAATCACAGCGCTTTAAGATGTTTGGTTGTTTAACAGTAATAATATAGTGTATAGGCAGAACCTACACATTGAAAAATCTCCTCGAAATATAGCACGTTAGAATATTAAACGTTTAACGGCGAAAATGAAAAGGACATTTGAACTTGTTAGGAAGAAGAACATACAATTCAAAGGATATATGCAATTCTAACCAGCCCCTTGGCAGGCAGTATACTCAGACGCTGGTTCCTGTTAGTTTGAGATTTGGGAGGAAGAACAACAGACAATTAACACAATATTTAATAAACTATTCTAACCAGCCACGTGACAGGAAACATACTCAGATGTTCTGTTGGTGAACCCTAGAGGTGTCAAGGGATCAACCTGCCTCCCTCATTTAACTTTACATTTCAATGATTTTTCTAGTAACATATAACACAACAAAAGGAAAGTCAATTAGGCGTAAATTGTCTCTTTAATTTTTATGGATAGATACTATAGAACATTTACATTTTTTTTCTCATTTTTATTTTTATGGATAGATACGTTATAGGAACATTAGGACTGTACCACTCTATTCTTACACTTTTTAGGGTTAAAAACCCATAGAAACTCCCGTAAACTTCTCAACCTTCAGTTGTGCCAATTTTTTTAGAAAAGTGACAAATCTTTCCTTATTTGTCTAATTCTTCTCCCAAGGACATTTATTTTAAAACGAAATACGCCCACACCTTAACTGTTTAAGATCGCTTTCAATAATGATAATCATGCCATGCATTGGGTTTCGATTATACATACTGTATGTCACGGGTACTACAAGAACGCTTGCCCTTTTAAAATGGGGGATATATTGGTGGTGGTCCTGAAAAGGACCGAAAGAAAAGTAATCACAGGAATGACAAAACCGAAATGAAATAAATGCGTTACGCTGGCTCACGAACGCCTGTGGCGTCACATCCAGTAATCTTCGTATCTTGACGACCACATTGCACTCGGAGGGCCTCGGGGTTGCCTCTTCTGTCTAAAACTGCCGCCTTTGTTTATCATATCAGAGCTGCTGAGGCAATCTAGGAAAAACGTTTCTTCTTTCTAGATGGGACAGATGGGGTTGTCTTCTTTCTCCCTCGTCTCGGTTTTTTCGTAGTCGCGCTGTCGGTCCATTGAATGTCTTCTTTCCTATGGCGAGCTTGTTTCGGGCGACTACGGCGTCCAACGAAGATGGGAATTCCGTCTCCTTGTACGTAACGGCCATACAGACCAGCCTTGACTGCTGAGGCAGGTCTAGCGATTGCTCCAAGCTTGAGGCCCATGATCATGGCAGGCCGTAGATCCGTGCTTTCATTGATGACACCAGACCGACAGAGGAGTTTACGGATGTCTTTTAGAGTGGATCCGTTTTTGTCGTTCAGCGTGGCTATAGCTAAGACTATCAGCTGCACCGTTACTGCTATGGGAATCACTCCTTTCTCAAAGAGATCAGCGGAAGGTTCCCCATTTCCGGTGTTGTTCAGATTTTTGTCCCCCAACAGAAAGTCGTCTTTGATTCTCTTGGCGTCGGGTGGTCGCATATCGCCTCTGCATTTAGAATAGCGAGTTTGCCTGTACTTCGACATCTTTGAATGTTAACCTGTCTCTGATTAATATCTGCTTTCTTTGCTATTGTTTCTAGGATCTTCTTGCTCTGTAGATTGTTGACATCGGGGCCAAATAAGGCCTAAGATAAGTCACGTGGTATCATCACAATACTGGCAGGCAAACTGATAGACGGGCAAAACCTGATTGGTGTTTCTTGCACAGACATTTCTTTACGAGCGGACCTACGAGAAACTTCTCTTTATAACGAAGGCAACGCGACAAGCGGCATTTCGTTCATATTTAAAACCCAACACAAACAAACAAACAAATCAAACAAGTCTGATCACAAAAACTGAGCCTTGTTTCCAGATGTTCATAAATAATAGATCTAACATGTAATTCGAACTTTCGGTTCCATTGTAAGCTTATGTTTGCACCGATTTACTTTGTGAAGAGATGATGAATACATGTTAATGAATTTGGTGCTTCATTTACTTCACATACCTACACCTGTCTCTCTTTGTTCGTCCTCGATTTAGGCAAAAAATGATGGAATAAAGAATAGGGAGAAAAGAGAGACAGAAAGAAAGGAAAGCAATTAAAAACGAAGAAAGAAAGACATAAAGAAAGAAAGACTGAAAGACAGAAAGAAAGAAAGAAAGAAAGAAAATGAAAATAAAGTTGCTGGGTATAAAGACAACACAAGAGATAAATTTATCAAGTATACTACCTCGGCAGCTGCTGTTTCAACTATACTGGCATGAGACTTCTGATTTTCCTAAAGCTGTTGGATGCAGCAAAAAATCCTCCGTGTATATATAGCATTTCATGATGATATAAAAATAATGGAGGTAAACATACAAAAAAAAGTAACTGCTCTAGATTTTAAAGTTAACGATACTAAGGCCCTTGTGATTATTATCATGATGTGATTTTTATTTTATTTATTTATTTGCATGTATTTTTTTTTCATGTGAGGCCAGGTGTCCTCATCTGAGTGAGACATTCACAAGGAGGGAAGCTATAGAACTACTCAGTTCCAAAAAAAAAAAATATCGACCACTCAGAGACGGATCAAGGCTTTAATGCACAAAAATAGACAATATAGAAGGCTATCAATGATGTTCATGTACACAAATCCATATATTATTGTTATGTAGTTAATCTATTTTTAACGGTTTACAATTATCTACCATCCTGTCATGCAGTATATGTTCCCAATATATGAAGCCTGTCAATCTCAGGGATAGGACCATCTCGGCTTCAAATGCAGACCCAGTTTGATCAACAGAAATCTGGGTAGAGATTCTAGAGTTTTTGGAACCTGCCCGAATAGCGGTGTCTACGCCTACTTTAAACTGCCAAAGATTCTCCAATGTTCCAGACAAAGCTCAACATACACACAAACACCTGTTATATATATATATATATATATATTATATATGTTTATTTATTTTATTTACTTATATATTTATTTGTCTATTTATTTATTTATTCCTGAAGTTAACAGAAACACTCGATACAAGTTTTCCGTTGTCTGACGTCCCCCAGGAACATGACATTATTCCCCTGGTAAGAGTTGTAGTGCATACGACTGTATTTATCTCTCATTAGCTCAATGAACCCAATAACATTCTACTGAACGGTACATAGACTCGTATCGGTACATTTCAACGGTAATGCTCAAGCAGACTAAAGCACCAGTTTAAACGGTATTGTCACCAAATCGCATTCTAAGCAACAGCTGTAGAACATCAGAGCTCGATAGATTACTGTAGTGGAGCCATACATCAACAGATCACAGAGGGCGGTAAATAGCAACATTGTGGACCAATTGTGTTGTGTGTGAGTGTTTCAGCTGGGTTGGTGGAAAAAAAACATCAACAACATTACATGTAAAACAGCATTGTCAGCTTTCACCTTTCACCTTTCATAATTGAGGTGTTATTGACATGTGTCTTTTAGTTGCTTATGTCGAGTGATGCACCTTTTTTTTTTTTTTTTTCAAGTAACAAATGCCGACAACAGACTTCGTCTTTCATACACATTTCTTCTTCACTTCCATTCACTCTCACAAAGTAAGAGTATTCTGTGCTCATCTTGAACCGAGTCTAGATCTCCCATCATAAAATATAGATAGAGATAAAGATTCCGTTATTTTGAATGAAAAACAAAAATGCATTAAAAAATATAACTATAAAAATGGTTAAACAATAAATATTTTAAAAATGATAATGAAATATTTCATGAGTTTTATATTGTCTGACGATTTACACCAATGATAAAAAGAAGAAGAAGAAGAGAAAATTATTTTTTAAAAATTATCCTTTGGACTTGAAAATTCAAAGACACAATGACGTTGATTTCATTAAAGAATGCAAAGCTGACTCGAAAGATACGGTTCTATAGTCATTTAATATGAACACAAGCTGAAATTCTTTTTTCTACGGGTAAGAATTACCGATAAACTACCTAAGGTACATTGTTTACGTCGCCGAGTCCAACGCTGCCGTCTCAAGCCCTCTCTGCTATTTAACCTCAAATGTTGAGGGGCTTTTGAGAACTCATTATGATAAATTTAGAATCCTAGAATCTCCCCGAGATCGTTTTACAGTCACACAATTTTGCTCTTCACATATCAGATCTGAGAGGAATTGCTGACCACTTTTGAAAGATAAATGACACATTGCCCATTGCATGCGCTCTGGACTGAACTAAAGCACGTCATTGTGATTGACGCCAACTATACGTAAACTGACTGAGATAACATTTCTGGGAGTCAGTGAAAAAGCAAGCACTTCATGGAGGAGTAGCTGACTAAAGTATATGCATATTATTATTATATTAATTATGCTCAGGACTCCAGATTGAGAAACTGCATTGTAACAATCACACAAATAAAACTGACATTACCAACTTAGCGGGGAAGTAGTTTGTGAAGAGCCTATGTTCCTTGGAATTATAAGGTTAATGATTATGTCTTTATTATTTTTATTATTATTTTATTTGAAAACGTTGTCTTTGTAACAGTACAATATAATGATGTCCTTAGTTTATTTTCCTCTTGGTACTACAGTTTTGTATTAAGGAACAGGTGTTCATACCAGATTGAGCTTGTTTGGCTGCAGTCCTTTTGAAAATTGGGTTATTCTCATTGTTTGTTTACGAATGTGTTTATGTAATTTTTTCCCTTCTGTCTTGTCATTCATCCCAAGTCATTCGTACCGTATCAAATCCATCCGAAACCAAAACGAATTTCCTCTCCATCAGTTCTTATTGTCACATTGATTACTGAGAGAGAAAACCACTTTGTTTTTGTGATTTTTTTGTACAAAGATCATCTCTATTCCAAGTATATCCTGACCTACAGGCTCTCACTGTATCAGTAGAAAAGTTTCATCTCCCTCCGGCTTTGACAATGGATATATCTACATTTAGCTATAGAACTTGGATAAGCTTAACACGCATATAGGACACAATCCTGATGAAAATCCTACATCATCAGCTGGTATTTGTTATCTGTACTACTGTTGCCGCTCGGACGGCCCAGCCATTACTTCTATCCATTTGACCACAGCTGATCCCTTCTATCTCTACCGTTTTGACGGAACCTGCCAAAGTGTCACCAACATGCAAGTCAGCAATGAATATATTGTCATTGACACGGAAGATTTGACTATTATAGACAGGTATAGCAATGAGTACCACCCAGATGGAAGCTTTAACATGATCCGATTAGACCTCAGTTTTGATGCCCCAGGATGATTATTAATGTTTTATGAGGACGTAGCGTTTTTCTTCTCTCTCAGTTTTTACAGACTTCCACCAATGCACTCAATGATGTATGTATATCAGATATAACTTTAAGTTTGAAACTGAGATATAAATATCAATTATGTGCTAAATTCTGCTTTATTTAAACATTTCTTGAGCTTTTGAAGGACAATTTAACAAGAGATAAATTTGACGAAAGGAAGCAATGAAGACATTATCCATCATTAAATAATTTACTTCAACAATGCCAAGTTCACATTAATGTTTAGTCAAGTTCAGCACTGCTCTGTCCATATATTTGTGTCCTTTCTTTTCTCTTTGAACGTTTCAAGCATTATTTGTAACTGCGCCGGAATCTTAAATACCCTTAAGTATTCTAATTCATCATCATTATCCCAAATATCTTTACCTTTTTCATGTATATTACATTGCCATAATTAGAGACAAACGATAAGAATAATTAATCGATCATAATGACAATCTACTCTCATGAAAACATTTTTCAGTGAAGCTCAGGTAGTCGACTGAAAACAACAGCAATAACACCAACACAACAACAACAACAACAACAACAACAACAACAAATGGACAATTATATCCGCTTAAATTAATTTCTCTTTTAAATCGTTCTCATCTGATATTACGTTAGAATTCCCCTTAAGCCCATTACCAAAGAAATGTCTCTTCCCCCCCATCTCTTCTCTCTCTCTCTCTCTCTCTCTCTCTTTCCTGTTCTTTCTTTAACACAATTGGTGTTCATTCAGTAATGTTTTTATAGCAGCGAACGCCACAATAATTCTGCTGTTGCCCTATTTACCGTCTACGGTACAAATGAGGGCAAAAGTTGCTGACGACACCGCCATTCAAGGTTCGATTTCAAATCACCTGACATTCAGCCATATAGATATACGACAGCAATAATGTGTTAAGTGATGTGATAACTTTTTTTTCTCAATAGAAAACGAAAAAACTTATCACCACCTTCTTCAAAGATCAAAATTTCGATCTATTTATTGAAATTAAGGCCGAATACATCGAGCAAGTCGGCGCCTAGGAATAACTGAGTAACTGTTAGTTCAAAATTGGACTGGCGTGATCGCACTTCTTTTGTCCATGCGAAGGTGAACAAATGTTTTTGTTTCTTTAGCAAACTAAATTTATTTGATATAGTCAAAACCTTGATCAATATAATTTATAAATGCGTCATACAGAGTATTATAACTTGTATTATAATTTGAGTGTGAGCAAGAGGCATAGAAAAGAACTGTATCAAAAGGTGAGGTAAATTGTACATGAAAATGACAGATACATCTAAGCCCTATACCAGGAGGTCTGTAGTCTGTATATCACAGCTTATGGGGGTGGGGAGCGGAGGGTGGGGGGTGGGGGGGTCCAGAAATTTGGTTTTTGTCCAAAGTATTGGATTTTCGGTTTTTGCTTTGTTTTAAAAGTTCTGAATTTATTGGATATAAAAAAAGAAATGCTATAAAAAGGTTGAATTGTTCATTCTAAGGTGGGCAGGATGGTCAAGCAAAGGTTGACAGGCCCCTCTGCCATCCAGGCTCTTGGTCGTTCGGGGCTCGATATCCAATGATAGATTACCAATTTTTTGCTGGCTACGGGCAATTTGCGTATAAAAGGCTTGAGTATGACTTCTGTCACTAAGCCATAGAAACACACAGAAGAAAAGAGCTAAAATCGACATCTTGACCCGAAATTGAAAAGAAAATCCACAACCTAGCCCCTCCCCCCTCATTAAGGAAAGAAGCTACCCGCTATAGACATTGGTGCTGATCCCTTCAAATGAACAGGTACCAACTTCTCTTCATCAACTTTTGGGAAATAAAGTCACGACTGAAGCTTTATTTCTGACTTGTGACGTTTACTTGTGCTGTGTTTCTTCTAACTGATATTCAGAAATTACCAACTAGATCGGCTGGTTAAGTTTAACATAATATTGAAGACTGATGACGTCTAATAGTATTTAACTACTCAACCAAAAAAAAAATCGACATTAAATCCTGGTGTGGCTGTTGCCAATCCTCTAAGTGAAATATCCATGAGAGGCTGCAGACTACTGTATACTCCTGGAAATGAAATTATAAATGTGTATTAAAAGCACATTAAGTGAAGATATCTTGTTCTGTTCCTTACATAACCAATCACAACAATGAAATAGCCAGTGCAATAAACGTGTTGTTATTTATGCGGCAATAAAAAATTAACCTGATACTTTTGCACCAGCTTATCTAGCAGATTAATTTTGTCCTTGAGTACTCTCCACAAATGATATGAAAAAAAATATGGTCATAGAGCATTCTCTTGCAAGGCCTTTAATGGGGAATGCATTGCCTACGTGCATTCGCAATTGTTTAAGCATAGACTCATTTAAACAACGTCTAAAACTAGTGCTTTCCAACTTTTCCTTTGAGATGGTTGTCAATCATGAATATGTGTTTGAGTTGTATTATATTATTATGTATGGGAGCATATTTTGGATATATTTGTATGCCAAGTTTTGATTCTGTATGTATGTTGTTGTTCCTGTTTGTATTGAAGCATATTCTGTGTGTGCGGCTGTAAAACATTTTGGTTGCTTAAAGCACTTCGAGGCCTTCAAGGGTGAGGCGGCTACATAGATGCCCTTTCTTCTTCTTCTTCCTCTTTTTCTTCTTCTTCTTCTTCTTATTATTGTTATCAGTTTGATCGTCAACAGGCAAACGAAATGCACATAGAGAAACCCACAGGCACACACAAAAAAAGAGCAGAAAAATATAATTGTCCTTATAGTGACGCCTGTGCATAGTCGGACATGTTTTCTGTTATAAGTAAACACACCATCCTGTAGCAAAGTCACAGAAATGTAAGCTGTTTCTAGTACTTCAGCTTCCCAAAGCTCAAGACTAGAGCCACAAACTGCTGCGCTCTCACTGTAATCATCTTCGCCTACCCTCCCATGTTAACGTCACTTCTGTCTAATCTTTCTTTTTTGTACAGTTTGGCTCTTATTTATTTATTTATTTATTTTCTACGCGTGTGTGTAAATAGAAGATAGTTGTTTATAAAAGCGTCCCAGTGGACATGCTGTTCAGACGACATCTTGCTTTAATATGCTACTGCATATATCGACTTCTTCATGAAGAAGGAATAAAGACTGAAGGTGTCAAAATAACCATGTATCAGAGCAATCATTTTACAGCATCAGCTAGTTACATCATAATAAAGACGATATTCAATTAACGTCTATCAATTCTATAAGTACGAACGTGAAATAAGAATTTAGTGCTCCTTTTCAACAATAAACAAATAAATAAATAAAGTCTTTCATCCGAAATGATTTCAGTTCATCTTTATTATCTCAACATACGTTGCAGACTTTCGAGTGTGTAATTTAAACTGATAATAACAACCGTGAGGAAAAAAAAAAAGATTCTCAAAAACACTCGGAAATTAGAAAGGTAAATGGATCACTCATAACAATATCACATACAGCTGGCAGTAAGTATTTTCATATGTTATAACAATTATCAAAAATGGTATGATCATATTGGCATGTGATAATTATTTTCATATACTGTGTAATGTGTAGCTGGTTAATGTGAAGATGATGATAATGTTATACACAGAATACCAAAAATAGTTGAAAATAGTGACATAATTAATTGTGTTCCTTTCATATTATAAGTTGCAGGTGTAAAGAGATCCTATATGAAACATGGGGGGCGCAGTGGCTCTGTGGCTTGGCGGCTGCTCATGGAGAAAACGGGCCGGGATCGATTCGCGGGTCCTGCATCGGGGGATGGAAGGACACGAAGATCGAAAACC
>JBCEWB010334385.1:0-21665 GCA_039654565.1 Peronia peronii | reverse complement strand
CCCCCCCCCCCCCCCCCCCCCCCCCCCCCCCCCCCCCCCCCCCCCTCCCCCCCTCTGAAAATAAGGTCTTGTGATTAAAGTATCAAAAATGGGGTTTTCCTATTTTTACACACTTTGAACTCTTCTCATACCAGAAAAACAACGGATGGGGCCTGTAAATAAAAAAATGCTTTATGCCCCAGGACGGCACCAGCACGGCAGCACTAAATTACTGTATAGAGAGATTATAAAAATTCAAGTGCGATTTTCTCAATATGTATGATTTCTTCACCTCTTTCCCTAAGGCTTTTTTTATTTCTCAAGCAATTGCCTTCAAATGTGGAATATCCATCCGCCATAGCATGTATTTTAAAAAAATGCATCGCTTTTGCTGAATTTCATTTCATTTTTGAAGTAAAATTGGATATTTGGTGGAAAATTGCGAAAAATGTACATCCGTCAATATACACATTTCAAAAATGTTTAAAAAGTATTCTTTAACATATAAACAAAAAACGAATGTATTTTGTCTTTTACATGGGGTTATATTATTTATGTGCGAAATTTCACACAATTCCATTCAATACTGCAGGAGCCTTAGGCTTTGAAAATAGCTAATTTTCAAAACACAAAATTCAATATGGCGGCGTTGTCTTGGCAACCGGATACAAAACACAAATGTTTTCCACACTTTTCCTCTAATTTGGACACGCTGAATCAGAATTTGAAACATAAAAAAAATCCCTAGTTCAAGCATTCAAAAAATCACTACAGTTGTTTACAGTTCTTTACCTACAGTTTTTAAATTCATTTTTGGTAGTCTAAGTCTGGTCGTCTCAAGAGATGATCTCAAGTGGCGAAAGGACATGTAATATGATGTTACTGAATCAATTAAATATGGAGGATGATGATGCACTTATGACAAACATTGCTGTCTTGCACAAAATTATTTTTCTACCTGGCAATCAGTGCAAAGACTGCAGGAGAGGAGTAGCAAATTCTGATCTCTTTTCCTCAAGAACAAGTCTTGCAGCATTAGTGAACAACTTGAAGTTTTCTTATATTTTCTTGCGATATTCCAATCAAAAGTGAATGATAATAATCTTATTCTGAAACTTCAAATGAATTGAACCAGATGGATGTCATTTCAGTTTGTAAAAAGGTCCTCGTTTTACTGATTCTGCTTTTTTTTCCAAGCACATGCTGACACTCCTATAGACATAGAAAGATGTGAGTCTAAATAGACACCAAGTTTTTTTGTTTTTTTTTAAATCTTTTTTGAAAATTTTGATTCGGCCGTCTACTTTACTCATATCTGCCAATTCTATCCCCTGGATGGCTCATTGTGATGGTTTTTTTATGACATTATTCAAAACAAGTTAGTTCTTGCTTTAAGTTTCATTGATGATATACTGTTTTACTATTACTACTGCTTTTTTGACGTGGAACCTGCAAGTCAAAAATGCCCATGAGAGTCAAAATGTAAAATGGGTGATTTGATTTTCATATTACGAGGGTTGTCCCAGAAATAAGGTAAGTAAGGCCATAACTCCTAGAGTTTTTAATCAAAGTTAATGAAACTTACACAATATACTCTCCACCATTAGTTTTTCTCAATGTAATCGCCATGAAGATCGATGCATTTTCTCCAGGGTTTCAAGAGGGCAAAAATACCCTCCCTGAAGAAGTTTGCGTCAAGACTTCTTCCACTGAAATCAATGCGTCATCGTCGTCGAACTTTTTCCCAGCCAAATGACGCTTAAGAGGTCCAAACAGATAAAAATCGGATGGGGCCAGATCAGGGCTATGAGGAGGATGTGGTAAAAGTTCCCACCCATGCGTTTGGAGCCAGTCTTTTGCGATGTTTGCAGTGTGGGGGGTGGCATTGTCATGTTGAAAGACGACGCCCTTCGATAGCCGTCCAGGTCTCTTTCGCCGCACAGCCTTCCTGGGTTTCTCCAACGTTTCACAGTATCTGGCGGCATTTATTGCCTGACCAGTTTCCAAAAAGTCAACCAGTAGAACACCTTTTGAGTCCCAGAATACAGTGGCCAGCAATTTGCGCGCTGAAGGTTGCACTTTGAACTGTTTCGCTGGCGGTGAAGATGGTCTTTTCCAAATCATTGAATCCCTCTTTGATGAAAAAAAAAAAAAAGATTCGGGTGTAACATGATGAACCCAGGTCTCATCACCGGTTATCGTATGATCAAGAAAACATTCATGGTGATCACCAAGCTCAAGGTCCCCACCAGGTCCCGTAGGCGCTCCCCTTTCATCATTAAACTGCTGAATGGATCAGGTTCTGAGACACTTGCTCACGCTGCTCCTTATGGTCTTGGGTCAGTTGTTTTCGATTCCATCGGGCTGAAACTTTTCTAATTTCCAACTGGTTGACCATTCCATGAATGATGATTTAGAAATTCCTAATTCTGAATGGATTTCAGAAGGAAGTTTTCCTGCTGCATTTAAAAATCTTATCACAGCACGAATTTCTTCCTTTGACCACTCAGCAATGAGGGTAACCATTTTCGGTTTCCATGCAGCATGACAACGCTTTCATCAATAAAGCTTAACCTTTCAGCACTGGTGCTCTATAAATAGATCTTCAATTTTCCGTTGAAAAAATTTAGATATGACCATTGGTTCGAGAGTTATGGCTTTACTTACTTATTTTTGGGACAACCCTCGTACAAGAAGACGCAGTGATAGAGAATCAAACAACACCAAAGTGTGAGAACAACAACAATCTCTCGCAGTTCGGTGATCAATCAGTGCGTTATGGTACTGAAAATGATCCACTTTTATTGTTATTATCCTCATTCAGGCCCGAAGAAAGAATAAGATACGGGGGAAAAACTGAATTTGTGTAAAAACTGTCACGCATCGACAATTCAAACTTGTTCACATCTCAGAAATCGATTGTGTCAAAACTTTCACCTACTTAAAGTCCAATTTTTTTGTTCAAATCAATGAACATGACATAATTACGCACGCCTTGGTGAGGCCACCTATAATGAATTATGAAACTGTGTATGTATATATAGATATCCATTTGTCAAAGTTTGAAAAAAAATTATTTCATATCCACAGTGTCAGAATTGAAAAGTAGAGCCACATTTTCTCTACCCATTTTGTTGCCTTGAGAAGTGTCGTGCAATTCAAGTTCCTTTGTATTTTTAAGATGTGACTTCTTCTAGGCAAGCCACAGAGACATCTATCTATGAGATTCATTCCGAAAACAAGTTCGTTCTTCAATATCTCGAGAAAAAAATCAGTTTTGAGTGTAGAATGTTGATAATTGGTACGTCATATCTTTCAATTAATATCTATACAGTGCCTTGGTTAATGTCCTTTTTCACGCTGTGTAAATAACAGTTGAATGTCAGTCACGATGTGATTTGCTTTGTCCAGGATATTAATGGCAGCATCTATTGTGGGTCCAATCCCGGTCAAATATTTGTCCTGGAAATTGTTCTCCTTTTTTTCGATTTTTTTTTATATGATATGGTGAACGCTGGGCAAATCTAATGAATACCAAAGATGTTGAAGTAACTCCTAGTTACAACTCTTCAGAGGCTCTATCAATCTTCTAACAGTGTAGTCACGTGAGGAGTCCTAATGGAGACCAGCATCAGATTAGAACAATCTGAGCTTCTGAAGAATTATAGCTGGGAATTACTGCACCATCCTCGATATTCTGCCAGATATCCTACTGCAACTTTGACATTTTCCTAATGACTAAAAGAACATTTCGAGAAATAAATATTTAACTTAAAGGAAAACCAAGCGTAACTTTGGCTGAAATGTCATTAGATGTCTGGACAGAGTCACCTACCTTTCTGCATTCAACAAATCGCTGTTCCACATTCATAAATGTGTTCACAGTGGCAGGATCTTCTATTGTGTAGCTATAATGTCAAAGATGATTTATGTAGTACCAGTCATTAACATTCTACACTGAAACGTTTTCAACACAAAAACCGAAATTCACTTTTGAATTTGAACTCGATCCGTTATATAGTCCTCATTACTTTGCAGTTTCGTCTGTGGATCACATAAAACCTTTCTTCAGCCATTAGAAAATATTTAGCAATTTTCAAAGTTGGAAACAAAAGGAACTGTGACTTTTCTTTTCTATAACCACAGCCTAGCATGGCACTAGATGAAAACTCCACTATAGGACTGAGGACACTTGAGTTGGGACAAGGTATGATCACCCATCAAACCCTCATCCAAATATTATTCGTCTTTCACAATGTTATCGGACCTTCTGTCACGATCTTCGGCTGTGTGGCCAACATGTTTAACATGGTTGTATTTGCTAAGATGGATATCCAAGACAGTGTGACTTTATCATTTTTTGTTCTATCGAGTTCAGATTTCATATTTTCGACTTTTCTATTCATATGCAATATCTGCAATGCCCTGTATCTCTCTGGCATGGCAGAGCCGGTTAGTATGACTTCCGTAGCCGGAATTTTGTTTTGGTACATGTCCATTTTCCTGGACATGTCCATGCTGATCATAGTCTACATCGCTGTTGTCAGGTGTTGCTGTGTCGCCCTGCCATTTACTTTCAAATCATCATTCAACGTCAGACGTACAGCTATTATACCTGTCATCATAACTTTGGCCTGTGTGATAATCAGAATTCCTCATTTATCAACCACTGGTCTATCGTGGCAAACTAATCCTGTCACCAACACATCTCGCTTCACATTCTATTTCTCCGACAATTTTGAGACCATCAACTCTGTGATTTCATTCATAGACCGAGCCGTTCTCCCTATCACTGTGATGTCTGTGGTCATTGTATGCTCTATCATTCTAATACGATCTTTACTGACAGCTTCTAGAGTGAGGAAACAGATGACTGGAGGTGAAAAGAAGTTACATAACCAGGAACGTTCAGTTGAGGAAGTAACAAACATGACCACAAACCCGGAAAGAACAAACAAAGCGTCTCAAGATGGTGGAAGTCCAGATTCAGTATCTCAGAGTAATAAAAATGAGGGAGACCTCAGTGAGAAGGATGTCCGGCTGGTCAAGGCTGTGGTTTTGGTAGCCATATTTCTTCTGATGTCCACGTTTGTTATGTCCGTCCATGGTCTGGCCGTGACCTTTGTACCGGAATATTTCGCAGGTCGAGGATATAGTGCAGTCTATTTTGTAATGTCTAATATTGAACAATATTTCATTCAGTTTAATGCGAGTGTCAATTTCTTCATCTATTGGAATTTAACCAAAAATTCATGAAGGTTTTGAAAGGTATTTTGTCACGATTTCTGGGGCATTCTGCATAACCAATTAAAATTCATTTTGTCCCCCCTAGAGCCCGTCATAGCTTTTAAAACAAAACGATACCAGGTTAACATTTTTCAAGTCAATGTGGAATTTCAAAGTCTTACACTGGAATCAGCTGTTATATACTTTTTGTTTCATCAGCAGTTTATAAAATCGCGAGCTCCGTTCTTTGTTACTGTATCTCCACTTTTGGGCTAGTTAGAGATATATATAAAGAATATTATGTGAAAGAGGGATAATAATTCTACCATATAATATAATTATTTCAAAATTAATTTGTCCTATGTCCACTGTGTAAAAGCAGTTGCTGAGCATAAAACAGTCATATTCTCAAAATGGGAAAATATATGGAGATAAAGCAACAGAGAACTGAGCTCACGAAATATTCTCATCTTTTCAGGGCATCTATGATTGCCTCACTTTAAAGAATAGCATATTTGTACCATAATTGTACTAGGCAATGACTAGCTTGCTAGGTCCATGCAATTTTGAAACACTAACGGACTTCAGTCAATGATTAAGGCCTGTATGTGTAGGAAAAACATAAACAACACGAGGATATTGAAGGTTATGCCATTGTTCCTCAATAGCTTATGATATGTAAGACATACCTTTGCACTTTCACAAAACAATACACGGGAATACACCGTAAAGATCTAGAGTTAGAGCCAAATCTATAATAGATTGATTCTGAGTAGATATAGTGACCTTAATAAGTCCGAATAGACACATGACTGGATGGACATAAGTATAGCTGGATACTTCGATTTGTTTTTAATGGCATTATGGTTGTGATACATATCTACGTGGTATGTTAATATTTAGAGATCTTCCTGAGAAATACATAACTTTAACTCAAGCATATTGTAAGTTCAAATTATGTATATCAGAATTTCTGTTCAAGTGACAGTTTGTTGATCACGTGATGTGATCTTTCGCCTAACCAGTGACAAATCCTTCTGCTTTCTGTTTATATATCGGCTGGTCAGATGATAAAAGCATTTTAAGGTGTAGGAAACATTTGTCGTCAGGATAGAATTTTTGACTGTATAAAGACAGTGTTAACTCACTGGAGACTGGATCTTCAGGAATTTTACATACACTGGAGACTGGTGTCTTCAGGGTGTTTTTAAAAAATCGCCAAGCAGCTCAGAATTGTTCAATTGCCTTGTTCTTTTGACACAATAAACTTGAAACAAAGCACAGTGTAATAAAAACAAACAGAAATACTGTATGTTGAAAACTTTTTTGTTTATGATTTAATAAAGATTACCAATGTTATGACTTTTCCGAAAATTTTCAGATCCATGGTTGGTATGAAATAACAATGTTTTTAAAAAAAACTCAAAACATTTCTTGTTGCTTTTTGTTTTGTTTCGTTTTGTTTCGTTTCTTTCAATCAACAAATCTGGGCCTTCGTTTTTTTAGAAGCCAAGGCACAGCACTGCACTTTCGTTTTCGTTTCTCAATGCACTGCCTGGGTCATTCAGAGTGACTTCCCGCGTATCAGCCATAACTCAAAGATTTTAACCCGGATCTCTGTGAAACTTTGAACGAAATAAGACAAATAGCTATGCTGTCGCCAGCAACGGTTCTGCCAGCTCACGGCGGGTTAGGGAGAGAGAAAACAAAAATCTAAGAGTCCTCCAGGGGGTGGCGGATCTGTCCACGCGAGCAAGCAACCAACCCGCCAAATGTTGGCGGATCCGTCGCGAGTGACTTAACTATTTACTTAGAATGAACACATAACCACTGAAAGCAAAGTATATGTATGAAATCTGATCTCCATAAGTATTTTAATGAAGCACTCAAAGCTGAAATGTGGGCGAAGATCGCAAAACTTCAATCTGTCTTATGGAACTGAAATTCGGACCATTGATATTTCTAGGGATGAAGAAAGACAGTATGATCTGAGCGTAGACAGACAGCCTGCGTTAAAACACGAGATAAAAATTGCGAACATGATTTGCTACTAAAGAAACAATTTCACATTTCTTAAGAAAAGACTATTTTTGCTTCACATACCTGTTCAATGAGTCTTTAGGATATGGCAAACAAGAAAAACTTTTTTTTGTGATCATTATGTATTAATAATGGCTGCCATTTTGGATTTTTATCACACATTTTTTATTCGCCTATAACTTTTAAATGTTTTTTTTTTTTTGCCAATTGTTCTGAAACTTGGCATGAAGCAACTTAAGACACACACACACACACACTATATCTATCTATATAGCTATATCTATATCTGTATCTATATATATGTTTGCATAGAAGGATTTGAAATTCACTAGTTCTGTCTCTCTAGCACAACTGGATGATCGTTTATGTATTTATTTTTCATTAATTTTCCTTATTCAAACACCAGTAAAACAAAAATGAGTAAAGATACTCCATTTTTGTTCTCTATAAATCTTTGTGAAAAAGTAGCCTGACAAAACTTATCCAATTCGGACACAAAACAAAAAGGTAATAAGGATTTTTCTGCAGAAAAATAATTTTTGAGAAAATCTATGAAAAAAATAGAGTTTTTGCTCAATATGAACTTCAAAATATTAAGACAAAAGAGTGAAAAGAAGGCTCTCCTCACTTTCTTTTTACATGCTGACACAATCATGTTTCATGTACAATGGATAAAGAAGCAAAATTGAAGTTGTTCAATTTTACCCGAAACACTGAACATTTTGACTTTTATTTGCCCGCACATTCCCTAAATTTATAACTCTGAGGAGACACGCAAAGATAACCCGACAGTATTTCAATCTTTCTTATGGAACTGACGATGCCTTTGGATGTCTCTTCTGTGGCCGAGATCCTCTGATAGAGAGAGAAAAAAATGGCTTTGGCTTTTGGGACGAGCACACGGCACAGAATGTGTCTGTAAATTTCACTGGACAGGATCGTCATTGGAATCTGCAAACAAACTGGAAATGTTTGAGGGCATCATGAACAGATCTGGAGGCGAAGCCTGCATGCATAACTCAAAGCCACCAGCCAAGACTGCTAAAATATTACCACGAAACGACAAAAGTGAGGAATCACTTGATGAAGTCATAGGCTTCAATACTGAGTGAATTGGATGACTAAATAAGACAGATGTCAGGATTTCAGTCTGCTTTTCTCCGGAGCTGAAGATCCTTTCCGACGTTCTTGTGACTGAGATGCTGTGAAAGAAGAAGCTTCATATCGTTCTAGCTTTCTCAGACTGTCCCCAAGTGAACTGTTTTGTTTGTGAGTTTTGTTTTCACGAAGATAATTATGAGCTTTAGAAACAAGAAAGGTAAACAAACATTGAGTTCATATCGGGACAGAAAGTGTGTGGCAGTTTGAGAACCGAAGTAACATTTTTTTTTTTAATGGATGGCAACCGAAGATATTGTCTCTTACATATCTGTGACTATGTAGAGTTCTAGTTCAGTGTATTTTAATCCTTAAAAAGCTGTCATAAATTTCTGGTTATTATGTTTTTTAGGGCTATCATCCTATAACAGAAACAAATTCTGATGGAGGCAGGTTATGATCTACTGTATTCTTGTTTTCATATGTCAGATGAGTCCTTGTGGTACAGAACCAGTCATCATCAGAAATTATTATATTGTCATAATAAACGATTAAAAGAAATAGTGTGTGATTTTTTGGTTTATTTTTGGGTTTTTGGGTTTTGTTTTTGGTTTTGGTTTTGTTTTGTGTTTATTTTTTTGTGTTTTTTTTTTTCTGTCCGACTTTTTCTCATAATCGACAATCTATCACTTTCGAAATCCATGTTCATCCTTCTCTTTATCTGCTACGCTATATAGGTCTGATAATATACACTACTTATATTCTCTTGATTTCCACTTATCCTATCTAGGTTTCTTGATATCACTTTAGTCTGATCAGCTTTCAAAAGTTCCAGTTTGGACTTTTCCAACAAAATAAGGCACAAGCGGCACTCAGAAAAATCAAAACTCAGCAACTACAGCGCTATTCAAAGTCAGAAGAATGGGTGGAAAATGTTCCCGTCAAACAGTCAGGACTACACATTTGCATTGTATACCCGTACCCATGATGAACAAACACATGGAAATGCAGCCGTTCCGATAAAGTAAGAATAATAACATAGCGCTTATTCTCGTAAAACACTGCCCCTAAGCGCATTACAGTCATTATTATCCCTATATATCTAATACTGCAGACACTCACAAATGTTTTCAGCGTTCTGAGAAGCATGCAGAGCGTGATTGCCAGAGAGGCGCTTGAATCCTTATAATCTAGCCCACTATAGTTGTGTACCCATTTTATACTTGGAGCGAGTCAGGAAATGTATGTAAATGTGTTTTTTTCCCAAGGATAAAATGTCACGGCCAGTCAAATTTACAACACTCATGTCCAATCCCGAAGGCACAAACACGAGACCACTAACATCGCACAGCTCCTGAGATCCACAGTTTGGTATCTGCATACGTTTGTCACTCCTCCAGTCTAGAATCACTGGACAGGATCACGTCTACGCCCTGTACCGGGAGGCTAATACAATACAATTGTAACAGAACTGTGGTTTACGATACCAGCCTGTAGACGTCTTCGGCCGTGTTAGGCCCAATGTCACCGCGATCGTGATGATGTCCCGTTGAACCTAAATTAACCCATAACTCTTCGATATATCAACGCTCTACACAGGAGGCTTGTGTGTCAGAACTTTACATAATTCAGAATACAACCATGGACTCACTTTATAATGAATTGAAATATTCTGAACTAAGTGGCTGTTTGCACAAAATACGTGACAACTAATCTTGAGTGTTACAAAAATGTATTTCTGCCACCACCTATACGATGATCAGGTTGTTGCAATATTTTTTTGAGTTTGTCTTGTTGAGATGCTGTATTATTATGTGAACGGTATGCATGTTATATAATCCTTAGCAGCTACAAATCGCATGAAAAGTGAGCGGAGACGCCGCTAGCAGCTTCGAGCACAATCTCCAAAATCCAAATGTCTACCCATACAATTTCTTCTCGCCTAATTGGGCAGGTAGGTGAAATCGACATAGTTCTACTTACTTTAGTATTAAAAGGTTGCGATTTATACTGAAAGAAATATAATACTGAAAAAAAAAACCTTCACAAAATAAAATAAAAGTGCCCTGTCGGTTATAGTAATAACACACTGGTGCATTTTTTTTCCCTCACAAAGAAGCAACTCGAATATTGTTTCTTAACCATACATTCATAACTTCCAAGATTTTCTACGATAGCTGGAAAAAGATCTAGGCATAAAAAATAATGTATTAAAATATGGCATACATACACATTTGGTGTGCAGACTCACGTAAACCAAACAGTCATGCCATATAATATCATATTTCGGACGTGGCCTTGGACACTAAGTGAAAAAAAAATGAGAACCAAAAATTAGGAAAAAAAACCACGTTCTTTTCTTTTCAGATGGCGCCATAAAAAAAAACCCTCCCATGTATTTTGAATAAAATTTCATAAGGGCTCTGATTATTCTAAACCTGTTCAAATATGGCTTTCTCAAATACTAGAAGACAAATCATACATCTTTGTTTTCTCTGAACATTGCATTTCGGTTCACAATCTGTTATTCACTATTTGTGAAGGAGAGGTTGCAAATGGAATCTAATATTTATCGAGACCTTTTGTTTTGTTGTTGTTGTTGTTGTTGTTTTAAACGGCGCTTTCATGGACACAGTATTTTGTTAAAGTACATTTAAATTACCTCACATCTCTTATCTGTCTTTCTATGTCAGTATGTGTATGTATGTGTGTGTCTGTGTGTGTAACTCAATATTCTTTGTAATATTACATGATCTTAAACTTTTAAGACCCAGGACTGGTCTGTCTATCCTTCCACCCATCTATCTACCCATCCATCCATTCACCCATCCATCCATCCATCCATCCATCAATCCATCCATCCATCTATCCATCCAGCCATCCCTTCTTTTGTCCTGCTTCTTTCCCTTCATCCATCCATTGATCCATTATCCGTCTATCCATCAACCCACTTCTATCCATCCATCCATCCATCCATCCATCCCTCAATTCTTTCTTCACTTCCACCCTCTCTTTATCCATCCAGTCATCCATCAATCCATCCATCAATCAATCAATCCATTCCTTCTTTTCTCTTCTTTTGGATCCATCCATCTATCTACCCATCCATTGATCCATCCGTCTATCCATCTATCTATCCATCAACCCACTTCCATCCATCCATTCATCCGTCCATCCATTCATCATTCATCCATCCATCCATCCATATTTCCCTCCCTCCCTCAATTCTTTCATCCCTCCCACCCTCCCTTTAATCCATCCAGTTATCCATCCATCCTTTTATCCATCCATCCACCAATCCATCCCTTCTTTTCTCCTCTCTCCTTCCCTTCATCCATCCATTCATCCATCCATCTATCCATCCATCCATTGATCCATGCATCCATCCATTCATCAATCTATCCTTCAACCCACTTCATTCCATCCATCCATTAATCCATCCATCCACCCATCCCTTCTTCTCTCCCTCAATTCTTTCCTCCCTCCCACCCCACCCCCCCTTATCCACCCATCTATCCAGCCGTTCATCGATCCATCCATCGTATCCATCCATCCATCTATCTCTCCCTCCCGTCTTTCCTCCCTTCCTCCCTTCATCCATCCATTCATCTATCTATCCATGCATTAATCCATCTACCGTCCATCCATACATCCACACATTTATCCACTTAAACTTTCAGTGTTAAAGAGATGACGCATTTCTCTATAGAAAGACGCATTCCAATGTCAATCTAGTATGTAATCAACAGCTCTCTGATATGATAGCTTATTTGACTTAGATGTACGGTGTTGCACAAGATACCGTGTTTTGCAACGCAGATTAGCTTGACGTTATCTGTCCCGGGTTTAACTGCTGTAATACTGCGATCTTTTTCATGATGGAAAACTACAAATATTATGTCGCTGATAATTGAATGTCAAACCTATAGTGCAAAAACCTCTTAGGTATAACCGAGGAGTGGAAAAATATACCATGGAACTGAGTCAATTTTTCTTTGCTGATATTATGCTATCTGCCGTATTTACATACCTATTCTTGTTTCTCCATGTTTCATTATCCTGGAAAAAAAAAGAAAAGAAATAAAATAAAGTAAAATAAAACGTCCAAATTCTAGTGTTTTTATTGCTAGAACACATAAAATGTGATCAATTTTTTTTTCAGAAAAATTAATTCTCATGCCTTAATTTTTACATTTCTACACCCGAAATGCAGAAATCTTATAGAAATACCTAGGTGCTCATGTTCGAAGGTCTAACTGCGGTTTTTATTTAACATATATACAGACTTTCAAAGCTAGAAGTAAAAATATCTCGAGCGAAGAGATTGTTATGAAATTCAGCTTACACATTCTCTGATCATGTATATGAGACTTGCTCAGAATCTTTTTTCTCGATACTTTGTAAAATTAGGCTTTCAGCGGTATTGAAAGTAAAAATTTGCAGATTTATTATTATTATTATTATTATTTTGTATATTTTTAGAGGTTGACCACACTTCAGAATGATTTATCAAGAGTTATGAGACAAAGATAAAACAACATTGTCTCTGTGAACACGTCTTAGGGTGTTTCAGAAATATAGTTTCAATGAAAACAGTCGAGACATGTATCCACAATCCATTATGGCTGCCGTAACCATATTGTCATTCACCTCAAAATTGCATTTAACACCGATTTCATCAAATTGTTTTACTGTTATTCAAACAAACAAAAAATAACCTCCTAGGTCCATTAATTAAAGATATCATCTCTTGCTGTAGCCCTCACCTCCCTCCCTCCTCAGTCCTTAAATAGTACCTAGTTGGGTCCAGGAAATCTGTTGGGGTATTTAGAACTTGTGCCTAGATAGAGACGTCACCGGCTATTCTTGATCTCAGTTCTCGTTGTCCGTTTCACCTCGCGACTCTTTTCTTTCTCTCTCTCTTTCTCTCTCTCTCTCTCCTCCTTTCCCTGTCCTTTTATCCTTCCATCTTCCTCTGTCTTTCTTGATGACAGTAACACGTACCCTTGTACACACCACAATAAACACACAGAAGGCGAGAAGACAAATACATGTATACAGTAATTTGTGTCCATAGGTTTATTAAAAACATCATTGTGTTTTCAATTCAATAATCAAATCAATTGCAAAATTATAGGATATTCATACAAAACTTAACTTTATTTAGATGTTTCTCATTGCTGTCATTTGTCAGTGACAAAAATATGTGCATTTACATAAACATTATAATCATTTGAGGAGCATACACATAAGCTTAATACATATTATATATCAGTCATCCGCCCATCCATCCATCCACCCATCAGTCTAGTCACCCATCTGTCCCTTCATCCTCTGTCCATCTATTCATTAATCTATCCATCCATCTTTCCATCCATCCATCCATCCATCTATCCATCCATTCATCCATCCGTTAATTTATCTACCCCCCCATCCATCCATCCATCTATCCATCTGTCCATCTATCCATCCATTGATCCATCCATCCATCATCCATCCATCCACTCATCTATCCATCCATCCATCCATCTACGTGATTTCCAAACTCAGTTGTTCACTGCTCTTCACAAATGTTTTATCAAGTTTTCCACTATCATGCCTATAATGTAATCTTCGACAATGCAATATTTTGACTACAGCAGACTCTGCCATACAGTGTGATTCTTTTCTCTGTCTCTGTTCCTCTTATCTCATTCTCTATTTCTCTCTCTTTCTCCTCCGCTCGTTCTATCTCACTGACTGACGAAACATGTACACAGCCATCAAAGTCCACAAAATTCTAACTCATTTTCATTTTGGATAACAGTTCTCCAACGTTCTTTAAGAAAGCGACCTCTGACAGAAAAATGTGCTTCAAAAAAGTTGATTTTTGAGTTTTTCTATTTTTGTTTTAACTCATTATGATTGAAGGGCCTTTTAGAGAATGGAATGACTGCAGGAGATTGTCTTTCGAAATTGCGGTAAAAATTCATATTTGGGATAAAACTAATAATAGATGAGGATCTGTTTTCTACTGGACACACTGATATGCTACAAAGTTGGAAGAGTTTTCGAAATAGTAAACACTAAGACCGTCTTTTGGGTTACTTCATACGAAAAAACAATGTTAATGTAAATTCTTTCATTTAATGCAGACCATTCGAGAGTCAGCACAACTGATCTCAGTATAGGAAAATGAACTCGGAAAATGTCATGAGTTTTGTTGTTGTTGTTGTTGTTGTTTTTCTTTAAAGGCTCTCCAGATTGTAAAGAATTAAACTGTGACGAAAAAGAAAAAAAAAGAGGCGTTTTGTCAACCCTTCTAAGACGTATGGCAGCTGTTAAAGGAAAATAATAGAATAACTCTAAAACAATGTATGACACCAGGCACTCACCAATGAGACGATTAGATCAACAGACCTTCTTTATTGGTCAGCAATAAAACCCTGTGATTTGTAGTCATTTCATTACGCAAAATCTTCAAAATTTCACATTTTCGTTCAGTCTTATTGAGCTGTATCGTAATTCTAACATGAGGTCATAAAGGAAGCCCTCGTCTTACTTTTGAATGACTGCCAATGCTAGCCAAAGGGAAGAGGTTAAAAGACTTCTGAAAGGCATGAGCCAAGTGACCACTTGATTGGCAATAGAGAAAGCTTTGGCATCGTAGTTCCCAAAGTCTGGGTTTAGGAGAGTAACCAGATCAAACACACACTTGGGGACAACACAGATAAAATGGAGTATGGATACTACAACGAGAACCGTCTTGAACTGGCTTAGATGTCGGGCCGGGCGATGTTCACCCTGTGATGGATAGTCGTAATAGTCTGTTGGGCCTTTTGGTGTGTTCATGGAGATCCAGTTGCCGCTACCATCGGGCGAGGATTTGGCCGCGCAGGCAGCGACAGAGGTCACGATGAGGGCCAGGACGGCTGGAATGGCTTGACACACCAGAAGCGTAGCCCGATACCTCTCTACTGTAAAGCCCTGATAATAAAACAGGAATGGATGGCCGATGGACCCTGCAGATATATAACAGCATTGAAAAATCAAGGATAACCTTTAAAGTCAATTGAAACTGTCAGATTGACTGAGCGTCTTGAACGATGATTATTTATGTTGGAAAAATTACATGACAGTTTAGGGCTAAACGCTATATGAGACATACAAATACATTTGCCTATCATGTTCTGTGTTACGTCTAAAAGAAAATCATCCAAACACACAGCCTAGTGGCCATATGTTTATCCAGATCAACCGCCTCTTGACACTTCTAAAGTTGATTTAACCCTAAGATGTCAACTGAAACTCCCGGAAGGTAAAAAAAAATTCATGACGATTTTTTTTTTTTTTTTTTTTGCTTTTTTTCCCCTCCAACTGATATAACACATATTTTGCTCTTTCCATCGTCTCTCTTGTGTTAAAGCCGATGACATTTTTAACTGTTCAAATCGAAATATCAATGTTACCATCAGCATTTCTATTCGCTAAACGAAATTTGTGATAGCAAAATTTAAAGGTTTGAACTGATATCTCAAAATTCCATTATGTGTAGTCCTGACGGTCAAAGGATCAAGTCATGACAGTATTACAGGTCTAAATAACAATGTTAGTAGTAGTAAAGATCACAACAGAGATTACATTCATAGCCATTGTTGTGATGGTAGACATAAATCACACGGGAAGGATGTGATACGAAACATCTATGCATTACCGATTTGTCTTAATTAGCCCACCAGAATTAGAAGAGCGTTAGTCACTTTCTGAATTTTAATTGGAGTTTCACAAAATGTCTCAAACTGCCCTGAAATCTAGTCTGCCTTCACGCCTGGCCTGTACTAGTCCCGTTTTCTTGATTTCGTTCATGTTAAGAAAAGAATATTTATTTGGACAAACGACAGGATTTCTCGGCGTGAATGGAACACAGATCTGTCTATGTTACGTCTTTCAGCCACTTGTGGGTGTAGGGTACGAGGTGTGTGTATGTGGGGGAGGGGGGGGTTATATCTCAGAAGCGAAGCAAAGGGCAGTAGTCCATCATGTTTTACGAACATCGATAGCAATTACAGATAAGTGCAATAATTGTAGCCTGAGATCAAAGGTTATTGGATGTATGATAACTAAGAGTGGTCGATAGGCGGAGACTTACCTGCAAGACACAGAGGGAAGGATAAGGAATCTGCAATGATGTACATCAGAAGTGCCAAGAGAACACCCAAGTATTTACGTTTGGATCGTTGGTCTTTTTGGACAATGACATCTACAGCCATGATAAGAAGGCCAACTGAGTATTCCAGGGGCCAAACATAATGCCAGTAGACGTCAGCCAGGAGGTAAGCGACATTCGTGATGTATATCGTGGCGTCGAACAAGGAAATGGTCATGATCATCAAGGAGAACAAGGCGAGGAAGACATCGCTAAAAGCGATTGCCAGCATCATCATCTTCCTGGTGCAAGTGAAGGTGTTGGTTCCATTTCGGGCCAGCAATGCCAGAAACATCCCACCGTTGAGCAAGGGGATCAGAACGAGATGAGCAACTGAGAGAACCTTCCATGCTGTGATCATGTTTTCCAGAGGCAGTCCACTATTGAAATGGAATACGGAAGCATGGGAACTTGTCCCAGTCTGTGAGGAACTCATCTGGCCGACGTTTGACGATCCGAATGAATTACTGAGGCTGCTGCCGAATTGATTACTGAGACTGCTGTCCATAGCCGGCTGGAGATTGTTCAAGTCCAAGCCACTAGACTGGAAATTATTGCTGCCAAAGTTCATTGCTACTTGTCCGTTTGCCATTTTCGTTTTTCTGTGGAGGATTAAAATAAAAAAAAATGAATTGGGTTGAAAACTGCCGGGTTGGCAGTAAACTTTTTTCTTTGGTAACTATTGTCATAAAATGCGGCTTTTTCAATGTTACTTTGCCAAATTGTGTGATTCAGTCGGTTTTTGGTCTGATCAAATTTAATGATAATACTGTTCGAAGTGACAAAAACATTAGATTGAGGGATGTGATATATATGTTTTATTCAAATGCTTTATTTTCACTTCCTTTAACTCTATTCAACAGACATTCAAAGCTCGTGTATGATTTACTGAACTACAAGGGCTGAACAATAGATGCCTAAACAGTACTGCTATATGCCTGCATTTTAACAATAACAGTCACCACCAGATAATTTATTGTAAAAAAGCTATCAAAGGCAATATTAGTTAATTCAAAATGAGATATCCAGGACAATATTGCTTAATTCAAAATAAGATATCGAGGACAATATTGGTTAATTCAAAATCAGCTATAGAAGAAATATTAATTAATTCAAAAATGTAATTTTAAATCCAGTCTTACTTAATGTGAAACGACAGCTACCTGAGGAGCGCTTCAATTTCCCAGCTCAACGGATCATGTGATCTGGAAAATAACGGACCTCACAAGATCTTTATATCTGTTCATACGTTATCAAGTGTACCATAGACCGCGGAGGCCGATGTGCAATATTGCCATACTGGACTTGTAGCTGATGTTTGTAACAGTAACCCTGCGTTACTGATGGTGCAACTATCTTCTATTGTTTTTATATCTCTGACGTCAAAACTACCGTGTGCTAAAAAGCTTATCATCTAGTGATTTGAATTTTTCTAGACTATCTCCTCGTATTTCGACATATAAACTACGGAAGGTTATTTTTAGTGTCTTTGTTGACACAGTTGTTTTTTTTTTTTTTTTCCAGAACTAGAAATTGAAGGTGTGTCAGTTTATAAGCCGAGAATGTTTTGTTAAGCCTAAAAGTTTGTATAGTAACTGTTAATAATGTCTTTTTTGGCAAACGTAAGCTGGTATTGCTGCTGGAAATTTAATGGTGTATTTCATTATCACAATGCTCTAGTCCACATTGTCAGGACAGTGAATAAGCTTTCAAAGGGTTATAACAAAGAATTAATGAAACATCCTCGATACTTCCTACTAGATCTTATCCTCTGTGACTTAAGATTTTTTTTTCCCAGAATCAAAGAAAAGCTAGAGGAGAAAGATTTGACTGGGAAATAAACATACATGTGCTTGCAAGAGATGAAATTAATTCGATTCCCTGCGTAATCGGTGGTTTCATCAGGCGTACAGACCCATTGGCAACGGCCAGTGCTGTGTTGTGTAGCTTTTACATGAAATTCATGCTGGACCGATTATCGATACTCTACGATTACATCTTTTTGAAATATAAAAGACTACAAAGTTCTTTAAAATGGACCTCGCGAGCATCTCCTTCCTAGTGTATCCTCATACAGGATATTTTGCACCCCATCCCTTCGTTTTCTCTTCGAGGTAAATTCAGTCGGTCTCTATAATCCACCCGGAAAACAGTCGTGACAATCCCATTTGACCATAATGATATATTATTCACAGATATCCTCTTAGAACGTCGGTACCAAGTGCGTAGTAATTCGCTACAGATGACAGTATTTTTTCCTGTCTTTATTGCTATGTTTTCCTCAGTTAGAAAAGTGATAATGACGCTTAAAAAGATCGTCTCTGCATTTGTTCTTGCAATCAGTTTGCCTGTGATTACAGTCATTAATGGATGTTTACAATTTGCAATTTTCTAGAGATGGATATTGATTTTAGATTTTAAAGGAATTACGGCTGTAATCAATGGCATATTATAGTGCCATGTGAGGTGAAATTGAATAGTCTTGTCTAGAAATCGTAAGCACTCAAATCCGTCCGTCTTTCTGTCTATCGTCTATTTGTCTGTCTATTATTTATCTGTCTGTCGTCTGTCTGTTTGGGTACCTATCAGTCAGTCAGTCTATTTATTTGTATATCCACACGGTCTTTTTTTTTTCCATAGGCCGTGGGTGTATCGATTAGTGCTCTCTTGCTTGTTAGAAGAAATTATACGCCGATCTGACTGAAGTAGCTAAGCATTATTTGAATTATTAACCCTAGGAGGGTAAAGAGACCGAGAAAGAGTAAGCATTCGATCTTTACTTGCACACTTGTAACCTTTGCAACAAGCAGATCCTGTTCAAGTCCCTTTGTTGTCTTCTTCAGAGTTAAAACTTGTGCTGTGTGTCGATTACTTGCGGACTGAACATCCCTATCGCCATTGAAATTAAGAATTATAGGGGTTGCAATATAAGAACATATCACCAAAGCCTAATGATTTAAATGAGGAGACAGTTATCAAAGTGTTAATGGGCTGCTTGTTAGCTGCAATGTTGTCACACTCCATTAATATCACGTGATCTTTCTCTCTGTCATTGGTCTATCGATGTGTCATCAGTATAATATATTTTATCATTTTCATTCAGGTCACAGTATCAACATATCATAAAAGACTTCAATGTGTTTAATTGTGATTTAAGTCTAAGTCGGTCTTTATATTGCAGCACGTCATCACCATGGCTGATACAGCCCTCACCCGTTATTAGGCCACTATACCGATAAGACCGGACACAATTCCTCGTATCACTGAAAAATGCGTGCACAGCCGCGCCCCCTCTTAGCGTGTAGACAGTCCTTTTTCACGTCATTAAAACATGTGTGCTGCGCCGCTTGCGTTACCAGTTTTGTATTCAAGATCTGGATCAATATGTGCTCTAACCCACCTTTCTGGATCTTTCTGAGAGAAAAAAAAAGAACATGCCATGGTTCTTGACTTTGTGTAATCAGTGCTTGCACACCATTGTCCTCCTTTTTTTTTTTCTTGATTGCCTCACCAATGCCGTTTTCAAACTGTACACTCTCGAGGTTTGGAGGCCCTTCATGTCGCGGTAAATGCAAAATTGGCCTAGTGTCCCGTCTTATCTGTATAGTGTCTTTGATTGCGTTACTTCGAAAGGGGCCCATTTGAGATTGTAACAGAAGATCGTGACTTTTTGTCCTTTGATTGTATCATCACAAGTAACACTTTTGGAAAAAAATATTTTTATTGTTCTTTCTCACTGCACAGAATAGGAAGTTTCAAATTTATCAGATATGTATTTTATGTCCAATTCTGAACTTAGTTATTTTTCACGAAATTTGTTTTTTCAAGGGCTTTGATCGACATAGTGCGAATAGACGTCAGCCAGGAGGTGAGCGACATTCGTGATGTCAATGTCAAAATATGACATCGCTTTGTCATTGCATAACAGACGGTAACAGACACGAAGAGAGAAAGAGAAAAATAGAATAACCGGGCAGATAATTTAACAAGGATTTGGAGATATGCCCTCCTGGCACAGTATTCGATATGACTACTCAAGTACAGAGTACGGTCAGTTGATAAAGAAGTAGGTCATGTGTTGAAATCTAGGTTTAACCCCTTCAATGTCAGAAAAGAACTATAATACTTGTGGGAAAATCAGTGAGATTGTTGAATTTAGTGGCTGCAACTTCTGTGCCTGAGAAACTGCACAGTCTAAATAGCGATAAAGGACTGGCGGGTCAATGCATCACGGATATGTTTGCTTCACCTGGTATGTACATTGTGTCCGATCGCACCAATTTGCACCCAAACTGGCTTATTTCTTGTGGACATAAAGCTACTGAAATCAACTAATTTTGGTTCAAAGTTGGTGCAGTCTGACATGATGCGGACAAAGGTGACGCAGACCCCCGCCCTGACGCACTAACCCTCCAGTCCTATAGTCCTGTTTGATGGTCAATATTTACCTGAAGCCTTGCAAAAACAATCTTGCAAGGTACAGTTAAAGGAGGCCGGAGACGGGGAAGACAGAGAAAGAGGTGGGAAGATAACGTACAAGAATGGACAGGAGTGAGTCTGGCAGTATCCCAGAGGGTGGTGGAAGATAGAAAGAGGTGGGGGAAAGTGGTAAACACGTCTTCACAATGACATCTATGGAAGTCAAGGGATAAGTGAAGTGAAGTGAGTGATTCACCTGAGGTCACTGGTTTTTACCAGACGAGAACAAGGCCAATTGAACACAGTCAGGTGTTGACGGTGAAATTGTCTGCCAGTCATTCAGATTGAGTCATTGGTCGATATCTCACCAACATGAGTTATTATTATAACGTAAACTTTTCATTCATACATTTTCATGAAAGAAAGTTTTTTTAGTCAGTTTAAAGAGACATAGGGTGACCCTTCAATATACTTGTGAGCGACATAGTCTATATAGCTATAATCAGGAGAACATCGGTTAAAAATGAGCAGTTTAGCTCATTAACCTAAATTCCACTTTACAACTTCCTGATATACTTATAATCTGCCACAACAATGCAATGTGATTATATTTTCTTATTCAGAGATAACTGGCTTTTTTTTTTTAATTTCTGAGGTATTAAAACATCGATGTCAGCTAAAACATCGATATCAGCTCATCTTGACCACATTCTCACTC
>JBCEWB010334166.1:0-21669 GCA_039654565.1 Peronia peronii | reverse complement strand
CAATTTTTGTTGAATTTGATGTTTATTCAGACAAACAATATTACTTTTTGTGACTTGCGTCGTTCACAATTTTGTTCACCACGGTTTCGCAAAAGACTTTACTTCAACGGACGTTTTGTGCCCTCCCCTCTGAAATCTATTCCATTCAAACAAAGGAAAAAAGACATATTTTAACGATGGAGCATACATAACGAGCAGCATTTAGAATACCTTATAAAACTGTCGCACATGTGGAGAGAGGAGCATGAAAAGGAAGGTCGTAATCAGAAGCGATTATTGTGTGTTCTTTGCATTCAGTTCTGTCTAAACTTGGAGAGGGAATGAATGCTCTCCAGGAATGCAGTTGAAGAGGTTAACAAATAGTTGTACATGTATTCTTATTTGGTGTAGATCTTATGCCATACAATTTGTAAGAACCCAAAGGAATGTATCCATACTTGTGGTGTCTGACCACATAAGATCTTAAGAAAGTGTCAGCCCAGGAGCTAGCCCTTTCTGTGATAAAATGAGACTTTGACCAATTTCACATGTATGGAAAACTTGGTCAGTGCTAAGCGATTTCACAACTGTGTCAGGGTACCTCTCCTGGACATTAAAACCCTTCAAGTCATTCCCCCCATATTTCCACATCTTGCTAAGTATTACCCTCAAGCACCATAATTTACTTCAAGCAGAAACCCATCAGCTTGACTTATTGCTGGCTCAGACCTTCTCTGGACAAAGCCAACAATACAGCCAGATTTTATCTGGGTTTGATGAGTATGTGGGACGGCTGGCATGTAAGAGGGAAATAGAAGAAAAACTTAGGTATTTAGAGGGCTGTCTCATATTTTCAGAAACAGCCACAAGTAGAAATATACCAAAAGCAACTGGAAGAATGTGAGGATGAAATTCTCAATTTCGAAATCACCCATCTTGCTGGAGGTATGGGTCCTGTCACTCATAGTGTAGAGAAAATTCTTGAGGAGCATGGTATTGCCCCACAGGCATATCATAGTAGATCTTTTATCGGCAACCACTGCCACAAGTATATGACAGACACAGTGTACACCAATCTCACAAAGGAGAGCTGACACATGATAGGACAACGTGTTATGATAGGACAACAGTTTGATGCATGCAAACCACAGTTATGCCAAAATACATAATGGCATCTCGCACTCACACAAAATACATCCATCAGAACATGTTGCCAGTAGCTCAGATATCAGCGCATATTTGAAGTTATACAGAAAAATTTTCCCCGACAATATCTAAAATGCACATGTTGGAGCGCCACTACCTGCCATTCATTCAAACCTGGGGTTTTAGTCTGGGCTTGTTAGGAAAACCATAATGAAAACCCATTGGCTACAGACTGCCTTTCAACTAAAAACTCTTAACCCTAGGGTGAAAAGGAGAAAGAAGGAGTAACACAAGTACGACATGTTTTCCTGAGAGCTCATTCCGGTATCAAATGACAAGGGAATTTTCTGTTCACCATATAAATGTATATGTAAACTTGCCATCTATATATTATGTAACTTTGTATTTGTATTGTCTGTGAAGTATAAATATTTTGCAATTTCAGAAATGAAATAATAGAACAGCCTTCTGTGAATGTTGCACTTGTGTTAGCTCATGTTTATACACCTATAGAAATGCTGATGTTATAACCTAAATGGAAACCAAAACTACCAATGTGTTGAAATTACGATTTTATTTATTGTCAAACCAAATGAATAGAAATTCCCTATGACTATAAGTTTAGAGTGTGACTGTGAGATACATATGTAAATTGCTGAAATTCATCGTTCAAATAATTTCATATGATTTTTATACATCTTCATATACATCACATGTCTGATGTAGGGATCTTCAGAGTTCAATGTTACACTCATCAATAGAGCTTAACTTCAAATTTAATGGGGAAAACACCATCATAAAGATAAGAGTGTAAGCATGAGAGCATAATGAATATTGTTAAATTCTTATGTTCGGATAATTTTACATGAATTTTTTTCAATAACGATTTGATGTCATTTGAGCTTCAGCGCTGAGCTCAATTTCAGTCGTTTTGGTGCTATTGATATGACACTTCATAATTTACTCAGATAAATAAAACTAGTACTGTCGTAATGTGCATCTTTGTCTCTATCTGGTCATTGGGTTTTTAGCCGCACTGTTTTTGATCACTGAACTAAAAACGAGCCTTATTTAAGTGTATGCTGTATGAAATAAGGCGACGGGCAGCCCACAAGGCAGGCCCAGAACACGCAGGTAGCGTGACTGGTGCGTGGTCAAGTCAACCAGCCAACTAAGTGCGCCGCTACGGAACAGCCTTGAAGAGTGAGTGAACAAATAAAAAGCTGGTCGGGCACACAGTTTAACTATATTCGGCACGCTGCTACATGGTATTACGCGTCACTTTATGGGAAAATTATTTCTTTATAAACAATATCGGGAGAATTGGCATTTCGCAAATTCCAAGATTTTATTAGAGGAAAGAATAAAGAAATAAAACAGGACTGCATATTCTTTTCTTTACTACTGAAATTTCGCAACATCAGATTTTGTAATATCAGAGTTCCACTGTAGTTATATAAGTAGGAAATTGTGAGCTGTGTTGTAGTGACATATGCCATGCATTGTCTTGCAAGTAAAGATTGAAAAGACTTGTAACTGAAAAGGAGGCGAGGCAGCTTAGCATCGTGATGTATGTACATTGTTCTCTGTTTGTATGCTTAAGACGTAGCAAAGAGAACTGGTACAGGCAAATTATGAATATAATGGTCATGTTCTATAAGGTGTCCAGAGTGTGTCGCTGAAAATGAGTGAGAGACACTAGGGCAGATAGAAATCAATGTTATTTATTTGACTTACAGACCATCCATGTGAGCATTGTCTGTGCTGGCCATAATGCTACCAGAGACGTTGTCACTTTGATCAAATCCGTCCTCTTTTATCGCCGTAATCCACTACATTTCCACTTCCTGTCTGACTCTGTGGCAGAGCTGATTTTACGAAATTTGTTTCAGACATGGAACGTTGCTGAGGGTAAGTGTCAGGTTTTTGTCCTACATGAATATACTTGGATTTTGTTTGTGTTTGTTGATTTTAGTGACAGGATTAAGCAGGAAGGTCAGATTTACATATGCTGTAGATACACAAAGAGAAATAGCTATTGCAGTGAATATCAGCTATGAGAAGACTTAATAATTGTTCATTATTGTTTAATCAGTCAACCAGATTACTTCTCCCACAATAGAGATCCAGTTATGTAATAGTATACATAATTTTCCATTTCATATTGTTTGATGTAAAATAATATTACAATTTGCCATTCCAGATATACATTTGAACTCAAAAGTTTTTGTCTGTCCATGTTATTCCTTGGGGTGTAGGAACAATTGATTTTCACACTGTCAGTTGTCACACTATCCTTTTGATGGTTTACCCCGCTCATGTTTTCAACTAATTGGTTGTGATTTTCATAGTAAATCATAATGCTTTGTAATATGCAGAGAGAAGGATCAGAGGAACTTACAAGATTTGTGAAACTGTTCAGTATCTAAAATGCCTGAGCTGTGCTCAAGTGATACTGTTCACAATTTTGCCAAACATGTATAAGGAATCACTGCCTTCATCAACACGTTTGTCCTTTCTTTGCTTAAATTCATTATTTGCTTAGAAACTTCAGTGAAATGTAGTTAGATCCACCATATTATTTTCCACAGTGCAAGTTAGCTTTTATCCAGCATCCTCAGTTGAGGTAAGTTTTATGATCTCCATGTCTAGTTTGACACTACCAGAATTCTATAATTTTGAAAGCTGCATGCCAACATTGATTAAAAAAAAGAAAAATCTTTTTGTTGCCTTTTTCTTTTCTTCAGGCTTTTAGTTAAATGAGGAAATCACATTACTATTAGCAGTAATTTTTTACTTGGATGGTATAAATTTTGCAAAGACATGTCATGAGACAAGAATGAGACAGTTTTTTATTTTTCCAGCCGGATATTTCCTGGATTCCCAATCGTCACTATTCTGGTGTGTTTGGCTTGATGAAGTTGACTTTGCCTAAAACTTTGCCCAGCCACATGACAAAGGTTTGTTTTCTACCTGCATAGTTTATTTCTTGTTTATTGTCTTGTATCCAGTTCAAATGAATAGGCCTACATGCTTAATGTGAAAAATTTCTTCATGTCAAACAAAGAGTTTGTAGAGATTAGAATTAACTCTTTATTTATACCAACAGAAATTGCTCTTTGAGGACTGAAAGAATTCTTTATTCAGTCTCAAAAGCAAAGAAAGATAAATAAAATGTTAGCATAATATTGTGAAATCGAAGAATTTAGAAATGACAATATATTCTTATATATAGTAAATTCAGAGATGGCTCTTCTTTAAATGAAACAGTTAAACTTGCCTTAACGTTTATTGCCATCTCCTTTAGATATATCATTTCAAACTTACAATTCACCATTTGTTCTCATACTATGCAGGTCATTGTGCTGGACACAGATGTGACATTTGCTACAGACATTGCTGAGCTGTGGAAAATCTTCCGTGTCTTGCGTGGTAAACAGGTATGTTTATCTACTTATATGTGAATTTTTACAAGCTTGAGTCCCAAAACAAAAATGAATTGGTTTGTACTGATATTACTTTTTCTAACTGATCCTAAACTATCATGATGACAAAGAATTCTGCAGTTCATGGTGCATATGCAGACCTGCCTACCCTCCCGCGTTACGCGGATCCTCCCGCATTTCTACCCATCATCCCGCCCTCCCGTGCCATGAATAGAAATTCCCACTTTTAGGTGACTTTGACATTTTATACTATTTTTCTTTCCATCTCATACTATGGTGTCATTCAGAATGCTGCTGGAGTGTTATCGTAACCCTCAGTGCAGAAAGTAAATTGCTTGCGCTTGCCAGTGCGTTGCTATGAACAATGGTGTTGCTGTTGCCAAGGCCTGTGTCTGTAGGCCAACCCCCACCCGTCCCGTCCACACGCTAAGAGGTCGTTCACGTGCGCCAGTTATTCATGATCCGGTCGTCGGTTGGCCCGCGATCGCTCTTGTTGTTTCCTTCTGAACCAATCTTTGAGTAGCCATGATGTTCGATCTCGCCCCTCGTTATATCTTTTCATTTACATTGCTTGTTGCCAACCGCGGTTATGTAAAGTTGTGACTCGATGTAGATCTATCTCGGGATCAGTCACACTCACAAGTCTGGACCAATGCCGATGATCTGTTTAGTTTACAAATGTTTATGTCGTCATCCCCACGCAGTGATGACAGCAGGATGCTGAGTAATTTGCATCATCATGGTAGATCTAGGCCAACTGAAATCTTTCTGTTTACTTTACATAAGAGGGAATAAAAGAAAAAAAGACCCAGAGTTTCGGCGATTCCGACACAAGTTTGGTGTGAAATTTGACCCGCCTGTCATTCTGTGGAATGTCCATGCCAGCAGTCGTGATGGATAAAATGGTTATTATTGTACCTACTTCTTTTTTTTTTCGTGATAGTCATCACTGCTAGATTTTAACTGCTTCACTGCTAAGCATTAGTGATACGGTCAGTTTCCTTCTCTCCATTCACTGCTATCCGCCACCCGCACTCAGTCTTGCCAGCTGTGCGTGAAGGAACTGACACTGTCCTCTGCTTTCCCACGGGAAGTCAGAACCGTCAAGAATCCGTTATTCAAAGTTACTAATTGTTGCATGCAGGAGCAGATTATTCTGGCTCTCATCACTAAGTCATCTCTGAATCATCACTTTGCCGCATCTATCAAAAGATTCTGCATGTAGATGTAAAACGCCAGTCAGTGGTCGGAACATTGGATCAAAGGGAAAGAAGTAGTGCTGGCTGGCAGGCTGAATGTGAGCCTAATACATGTAACGATCTCTTTCTCTCCCCCCCCCCCCCCCCACCACCACCTCCCGTCCTTGGTGGTCAGTCAGATTAGCAAGATGGCAAGTAATGCCAGCATACTGCAAGGTTGACTGCCTTCAGAAATGTGAAAGGATTGCACAAAAGAATAGGAAAGAATAGTTTGCATCTTCCAAACTTTTGTGAATATTTGCAAAATGCATCAGATCTATGATTGACAGAAACTAAGACTGCCTACCAGTACTATATACATGTAATGAATCTGAAAATAATGTAGGAAATATAGATCTAAATGTTTAATATTGATATTGAATGGAACTTAAAGTTCATATATGATGTTCTATTGTTATGTAATACATAATTAATAATTCCAAGTAGGAACTATGGATTGGTAAATTTCTCTCCTTTTCCCTGATTTTCCCTCCTTTTTGAGTCAGATATCCCTCCTCCGCTGTTGTGAGGGTAGGCAGGTCTGCATATGACATTTATAGTACTGTGATCACCCACATTTCAATTTTCAAATGTAACAGGAAACATACATTTTTAACTGACAGTTTTTAAGTACAGCAAAATTTTATCAAATCTAAAACTATGAAAGTCCAAAACACTTCCAAACTTCAGATGGTTTCAACCTTTCAGTTTTGTTCTTTCATGATGACTCATTATAGCTATTATTTTCACCTGTTCAGCTTTCCTTTTGCTAAGCATGAATAATAACACTTTTATATTTTCTGATTTACCTGCTGTAATGTGACAAATATTATTTTGCATATGAGAAGTGATGCACCTTTTTGACCATTCAGAAGTGTAAGGAGAAACTTATGTGTCAATGTCTAGGGAGAGAAAATATGCAGTCTCAAGGCTTGCTAGCTTGGGATGGGATGAATGTTTATTAATCAATAAGCAAAATATCTGAAAATATACAAAAAGCAAGAATATTTGCTCCAAGAATTTGGGATGTTTTAGCTTTATTTGTCTGCTCTTATGAATGTACAGTATTGGTATTATAATTCTAATCTTTCCTTGTGTGAAAGAAAGTGTTCCAGTATGCTGTATGTCTTTCTTGCAGGCTATAGGTTTGGTGGAGAATCAGAGTGACTGGTATCTGGGCAAGCTGTGGAAAAATCATCGTCCCTGGCCAGCCCTGGTGAGTAAATTTTTCCTTTTTTACTGTACAGCCCTGTAATGATTATCATATACTATTCATTTATAGTTATACTTATTTTGACCCAACATAAGTACCTGAGGAAAGGCAATTGTCATAGAGTCATTGATATGACGTTTCATTTTTTTTTTCCTGTTATTATTTTAATCACAGACTCGTCATGTATACTCATCACTGCTATAACGCTGTACTATAACACTACCATTCTTTCTTGGCTAAAAAGAAAATTGGAGATAGCCTTGAGATGGAGAAAACAAAGCCGTTTGTCTATCAAAACAGTCCAGTGAAGATTTCTGTTCATATTAGTAAAACAACCAATGGCACTGTTTTGAGAAATTCAGCTACAACTTTTATAAGCAGCATGAATTAACCATTACCTTTGCAACAATATTGGAACCACAATGAAAATTGCTGTTTAATTTATCAGGGTCGAGGTTTCAACACAGGAGTGATCCTGTTGGACCTGAAGATGTTGCGAGAGATTGGCTGGATGCAGATGTGGAGGCTGATAGCTGAGAAAGAGTTGATGAGTATGCTGTCTGTGTCCTTGGCTGATCAGGTAAGTGGACAGGGAGAGTAATGTAAATGATGATGATGATTGATGTGGTATGATAGCAATGATGGTAGATGCATCATCAGTTGAGGGCATGGAAAGGTTCAGAGAGTAACAAAATATCAGCTTGTGAATGTGACATGCAGTTTTCACATCGAGAAATTTTGAAATATAAAAGATAATATAATGAAGAGATTTGAATGTGCAGAATGATTTTTGAATAATAGATTATTTAATTTTTTGATGATCATAAACATATTAATCAATTTTAATACCTAGAAATCATTTGTACCATGCCTGATAACCATAACTGTGATATATCCCATGAGCAGTAAAACAGAAAAGTCCAAACCAAATTTTCTGCAAACCAAATTTCCACATTGATGTATGACATATAGGCTGCATCTATTGTTTTCTGTTGTCTACTTTCTACTGGGAGTAACAATTGGTTCATCTTTTTTCTACATGCAATAACTCAGTGGATCCACTCAATTCTTATTAGAATTAGAAAACTATAACCCCAATCCATGACTGAATGGTCAGTCTGAAGACCATGCATAATAATGTCATCATCTCTGTCATCACTGTGGGTGGAAAGACTTAACAGAAAGCAAACAAACGAATGAAATTAATACACTAGAAAGTAATCGACGGACTTGTCGCTGTAAATTTGCAGGATATCTTCAATGCTGTGATCAAGCAACACGACTACCTGGTGTATCGCCTGCCCTGCCAGTGGAATGTCCAGCTCAGCATGAACACTCAGAGTGAGCAATGCTACAGTGAGGCTTCAGATCTGAAGGTGAGGGCCGGACAAAGGACATTCCTAAAATGTTCCTTGAAGCTTTCTCATTGCTATCCCTTTATGGAGAAAAAAGTATAAGTTTCAGTGATCAGTAGTAAGCTTGATTATTCATTAAATTCAAATGTCATCCACTGAGAATAGCACTCAAATTCATTCAACATCTGTAGGAAATATTTTTCTTCTTGCATTATTGAGACATCTTCGTCCATCATTTATTAACTCCCATGGCAGTCTTTGAAGCAGGATATTTTCTCTACATAGCCTTCCCGTAGCATTAACTCAGAGTTTTGTCATAAACTTTTCTGTGGTTAGATCAATGTATCAGTTGCTAGGTTTAGTATGGTGTTTTTCACACTCATACAATACAGTCAGAACGGAAAACAGTCATTTGTCATTATTTTGTTCAAAACAGAGAGATTCCGTGAAACAGGTATAGCCTTGTAGAGCTGTTTTGATGTGGAAGAATGTGTTGCAGTGGATGGACAAAAAAACAAATCAAATAGTTTTAAAGTGTCAGTATGGATCATGGCCATTTTAATATGAGCTGCTTTGATCAAGTTCCATGTCTTGCTCGACAGATCATCCACTGGAATTCACCGATGAAACTGAAAGTGAAAAACAAGCATGTGGAATTTTTCCGCAACATGTACCTGACTTTCCTGGAGTATGATGGCAATCTGCTGCGACGAGAATTGTTTGGTTGTTCTAATGGCACCTCTGGTCAGACACAGGATGTTGTGGTCAGTATGATGTCTGTATGTCAACTTGCAGTCTTTACATTATGATGCATACCATGCTGAAACTCTTTTCATCGTTCCGATGATATAGGCAAGAAATATTCTGGCAGGAGGGATAAATGTTTCGCTCTTGATTGCAGATTCATGAGTACAGTATGTTAACGGGCCTTAAAACTGGAAAATTTGCATGCATAATTTCTGTGATTTTAGGATCTATTGTGCTGCTATGATTTGAATTTGAATATATAATAGTACCATTGACTCTCAGAAGCTTCTTATGTGTCAAGTATGTCAGTGAAACAAGGAGTGATTTTGATAAGACCCACACAACAAGTCAGTGGCCAACTAATGACTATTTTTTCCTCAATAAGAAATGAGAATGGACAAGATGGGATGGGATGATGTAGGATTTTTTCCTGTAGTGTAGTGTTATATAACATGTTTTTAAATGTCAGAAAATAAGATAAATATATTACACAGAATTACAATATCACACTGGACATATTCAATTGTCCATGTGATATCCTGTTTCATGTTGAATTTCTTCTCCTGTGTCACCTTTTTTTAGCTGAGTGATCACATGGAGGACGATGATTGCTATGATTTCCGTGCTGAGAAAGAACTGGTACATCGCACCCACCTCTATTATTTGGACTATCAGGAAGGACTAGTCATTGAAGATGATGTGACCTTGGTGCTGCAGCTATCCATGGACAGATTACAAGTGAGTGGTTTAACATTTACCAGTGAGAGGATGAAACGTTAGAGTGAAGAACAGAAGCAAGTTTGCATAAAATGATTTGCCACAGGTTTGAGGGAACTGTACTTTATGGTGAAGGGATTAAATGCCCAACTTTGCCCACACTGAGATATCTTTCAGTTGAATTGTGTCAGAGTATCACTGTATATATTATTCCCCTTACGATGATGAGTACTGAAAATCTTTATAATACTGATGAAAAGTGTGTTTTTACACATTTTTTTGTTGTTGTATCATACTGTTGCAGATATTTTTTTGAAGCACAGGTGTAAAATAGCAATATCAACTATAACATTTCCTTAGTATCACTAAAATTAAGCAAAAAATGGGGTAAGTTAATCTTCTGTCATTTCCACTATTTCTTTGCAGATGTTGGAGATGATATGCAAACACTGGGACGGCCCTATTGCCATTGCCTTGTACATGTCTGACGCTGAGGCCCAGCAGTTTCTCCGCTATGCTATGGGGTCAGAGACCATCATGGCCCGCAAGAATATTGGTTATCACATAGTCTATAGAGAGGGGGTCAGTGCTCTATTCATTATTTTAAAGCTGGATATTTACAGATTAAAATGGACAAATGACAAATCCATGATTAAAGTGAGAATGTTGTAAATAAAACCGATCTTAGATTCAAGATATCAATGGCTAGAGTAATATGATGTCATTGTTCAGTTACTGTCTTGGATTCAAGCCAGAACTTATCTCTTTCAATTGCAAGTCACTAGTTCTGGGAACAAGCAGGTGTGACCACATCGTGGACAAGTCCAAAGTCAAATGGGACAGAGCAGGACTCATTGAACATGGTACACTTGCCAACTGAAGTCAACTGTCTCAGCAAGGAATCGTTCTAATATGAAGATGCTAGGGAAAATTAGTTGCTTTAAAGAAATTGAAGAAGAAAACTGAAACCTTGTTGTAGAGAGTGTGTCTGTATTTTGTTTATTTTCCAGCAATTTTACCCCGTCAACTACCTGCGCAATGTGGCCATGTCGCAGGTGCGCACCCCATACATGTTCCTGTCTGATATTGACTTCCTACCTATGTATGGCTTGTATGAGTATCTGAAGAAAGCCATACCTCTCACTGACCTGGCCACCCAGAAGAAGGTGAGTCACATAAGCTGGGATGAAAACAACACTAGCAATGGCAGGAATGACAAGCAGGGGTTAAGAAATATAAAATATGTTCTTGATTAGATCTCCCCATCACTCAGTGGAGCAATCACTAGAAAATAAGGATGTCATACTTCCGGTTTTGATTGGAAAACTAATCTTTTGGTCATCACCAACTTTTTGCTGTTTGATTTTCATTGCAGGCTTACCACTCTTAGCCTACTAAATATCAAGCTATTGCAATACATGTCTATGATTAAGAAAATCAAAGGACAAGTGTTTTACATGCACAAATGAAATGCGATTGTATAAAACGACAGTTCATGCAGCATTGGAAGTATGAGGGGTTCATACTTGGGCCCATCTTAATGGGAATGCAATCAGGCAGATGTCTATAATTTGTTGATCAAAAAGTAGCGCTTGACTGTACTTTGGGAGTAGTTTTGGGAAAGATCATACAAGAAATGATTTAATTGTAGAACTTGGTCAAGATCTAGATCAATATGCTTTTGAAATCTTCACATTCAGCTGAAGAGGAGAGGTCATCACTTTCATGCTGTGTGCCATTAGAAAGAGTAATAGTGAAAGTACATTTTTTATACATTCAATATTCTACAAGTGTTTCCTGGGATATAGGATCTCTCAGGGGACCTTTGACATCCGTGATTGCATACGAGGTTGGTGTTTGACTGTAAGCCACCTTTTGTTTGAGAAAAAAAATACACCAATGTAATTTACAACTTTAATGATAATAATGGGAATATGGATCTAGATATAATCAAATATGCAAACTTACAAACTTTACACAAATTTGTTCCAATAAATAAACAGTTTTGTAAAAATCTTTTGTTATTGTTTTGAATTGTTTTTTGTCTGTGATTTTATGCTGGTGTTTTTGTTTTTGTTTGAGTTCATGTCATTGTTGAACAAAGAAAATATTTGCATTGAACAGATGATTTCACCCTGTTGAAATTTGAACCGAAGTGCCTAATTGATGCTTGATCTCTTTCTTTGCTTTTGTTTAGGCTCTAGTTGTGCCAGCCTTTGAGACACAGAGATACCGTCTGGAGTTTCCGAAATCAAAAACTGAGCTGCTCTCCATGCTGGACATGGGAACTCTTTTCACATTCAGGTGAGTGCAGGAGAAATAATGCCATGAGAGGTAGGGAAACTCCAGGGCAAAGTCATGGTATGGGACTACACTTTGATGTTCAGTCTCAAGACTTTATGCACTGTAATCTTGAGCTTTGCCAACACATGAGATGATCATGCAACATTTTATCTGCCATTCTTTTTTTATGTTTTAAATTCTTTTTTGCTGCTGTAGCTTTAAATTGGCTGTGTAGGATCTACAATTGTGAGCTTCATCAACTGAAGGAAATCCTAAAATGATATCCAATTTGGTTCAAAGATGTAAATTGCTGCCAGTCAAACTTTACAGTAACCAGAGCAACAAATTTCCAGTAATTCCTTCCTAATTGTGAAGTCTCTATCCTGGCAGTCAGGTGGTTGAGTCTCTTCATCAAAAATCAGTATTTGTTTTCATCATAATTTTATTGCATTTGTGGAGAGACTGGCTGAAATTGCACTTGAATTATGGCAATAGAAATGTTTAACAGTCAGTACAGTATTGTGATGTATGTTGTATGATATAGCCAGTCATGGAAAGATATGGAGTAGACCAATTAAGGTAACCACAACGGACTTCAGCAACAAAATGAGAAAGTGCTACATTGTGATTTATATTTGTGAAAGTTTGCTACAAATCTTAATTAACTACACACAGAATATTTAAGTATAAATCAGAACAGTTTTGTATCTTTTTTTTTTTTTTTTTTTTGTATAGAAAATATGTTTCAGAATTCTGTCCTGTTGTAGAGTAACTCCTGTTGAGTATGATGCTCCTCTTCTAAACATTTTCCAGATATCACATATGGCCAAAAGGGCATGAACCAACAAATTTTGCCAAATGGAGAACAGCTACCACACCTTATACAGTGAGTAGATCTAGATATAGTTTTTCATGTCATATTCATATGGTATTCTCAAAACACCTGACATGGCTATTGAGAACTTAAACTAACAAAATATTTATATATTCTTTTTCGTTCACCTAGATTAATTACCATGCTGTCTGTTCTCCTTTCAAAAAAAAAATCAGTATTTAATATGTAACTATTAAACATCACTTTTAAGATAAAATATCAGTCAAGTGTATATATGCATTGAATGATAGATTCTTGTTAACGAGATGTCTTAAGCTCATCTCATTTGGAAAGATGTGGTTAAATATCTATTACATTTTATCCACTGTGTCATATTTGTTTTAAATAAATTTCATGGCTTTATTTATACCGTTGAGACCACTTAAATCGAATTTGCTGGGACCAACCTAATGGGTTCGATAAAAGAGAGTTCGTCTTCCAGTTTTAACAGGAGGGGGGGGAGGGGGAATTCTTGAATGACTAATGAGGCACTACAGTGGAATACGGATGAGTCGATGCTGGTGGGGAGGAAAAATAGGATCGACTCATCCGTAGTTCGACTCATCCGTATGTCACTAAAGACAAAACTGCAAATAGGCACTACTTATTTGGAATAACATATTGTCGGGCAATATAATGGTTAGTTCCCCTTAAGCATATTCACCGAGCGAGCATCAAATTTGATCTCATCCTTTCCTTTTCAGTGAGATCGACCAGGTTTTTAATTTAATGTAATACATGTATTATTATTGACGCCTCTTGTTATCGGCCATTGAAGTTTCACTGTCATGTGAACTGACGATATCCACCACTCCCAACCCTACCTCCTGAACATTCATTTTCAACTCGATCGATACGATCGCCGCACGCAGTTATGTCACCTTCCAACACTCCTCCCACCGCTTCATGTTATGAAATATTGTAGGCCTACATGTATAGGGGTAATACCCCTATACTAGGCCTTTTTCAAAATGATAAACATTACATGCAATGAATCTATCTGCGGGCGGGGCAGGGAGGGTGCAGTACCTCACCGTTCTCGTTTTGACCACAACAGCTCAGTGAAAAAGTGTCTAGGTCCAATTGGCCAAATCACGAGTAAAAATAAGAGAGCTGGGGGGAGGGGAGGATTTTTTTACAACTACTTGCCATCCTCTAGTCCGGCAAGCAAGTTCCCCACGATGAGAAGAACAACGGCCGACTCCCCGGCGTTTTCTCGGGGTAACGTCCACGTGTGAACCGCGGTGCAGCCGGAGAATTCCCCACATCAAAGGCGCTCGCGGACACTACGTTCCCTACCCCACTTACGCGAATTTGCATGACACTTTCGCTGGGGGAGGGATGTGCGGTGTGAGTATGAAACATCCGCGGTAGACGGGGAAGATCGTGGATGAGGTGTGAAAAGGAGGAGGAGACAATGGCCGGTCGGCCTCTGATCACATAGTCAGAGAGAGGGTTTAGTCCTGTTTAGTGAATCAGTTTGACAGTTCAAGTTAACCTATAGTCGTGCTGTCGCGTGATGGGAGGAGCATAAATGTGTTGAGATGACATGCTGTGCAAGCTGAGATTAGTTACATCGACTCAAGCATTGCTTTTTCCTTTGATCTTGTAAGGACTGAGACGAGAGAAAAAGATTGACTCATTAGTGAATACGGATGAGTTGACGTCGATTCATCAGTATGATTTTTAGTAAAGTAAAGAAGCACCGGGACCCGTTCCAAGAAAAAAGATCGACTCATTTGAAGGTCGACTCATGAGGGTTCGACTCACGACCTTTGCATCTATCTTAAATTCAAGCCCTCTCATATAACTGGATTGCTAGCCCTAATAAGAGCTGTGTTGAAAGCAAAAATAATGTAAAGAAAAGCAGAGGTAGAATGGTGTTAGTTTTAGCCCTGAAAAGAACTGTTGATGAATAGGTTTTAGCCCTGAAAAGGACTGTTAATGCTTTAGTCCTAAAAAGGACAATTGAGTACGTTTTACCTCTGAAAAAGATTATTAATAAAGTTTTAACTCTGAAAACAGTTAAAGGAGGCATCACATAGTCTGTGAGGATGTCTATATAAACGCAAGCGAAAAAAAACTAGCACGATGTAGAATCTGGCCTATCCCGTCACGGTGCAAGAACCAACATCATAGCACCGGCGCAGTGCTCTGTTATTGCGTGACCTACACACTTCATAATACATGTGTAGTACATTTATACGTATGCCTGTCCTGTAGTCTCTGCCAGGATGCTTGGTTATTGATCGATTGCTTGGCAGTGCTGGCCCTGGTACGCTGTTAATTCCCGTCCCCCTTCCCCCTGTGAACACATGGCCTTCTTACGCTGTGTGCGGAGACAATACATTGTCTAACCCCTCTTGCCCCATCCGCGGTGCTGTCTCCTTTGTTTTCATACCGCTGGCATCCGCCTTGGTGGAAACCACATGTAGAGGACAGAAGCCGATTTTGATCTTTGTGGTGGCAGTGACCAGTTCAATTTAAAGGAAACTCACGGCAATGGCTTATGTGAGAGGCATTTTATAGGCACAAAGAGGAAAAAAATCTGTTGTTTCATTTTTATTCGATTTATCAGAATTTCTTTTTATCAGAGTTCGGTTTGAGTGGACTCGACTGTATTACTTAAAATATTTTTTTAAACAGTTTAATTTCTCTTGAAGACAGGCTGTATAATAAATATCCAATATGCGCAACCTGAAGAGACTATTGCCCACACATGAAAACTAGATGATGGAAAATTAGTGAATGCGTGTCTGAGACACTTTTCTTAACTTTTCACTACATAGAAGTATAATCTCACAATCCTGCTCTACACATATTTCAGTCTCTTTTAAGTATTTTGATATGCACTTAGAATAAAATGTTGACAATGTCATGCAAATGTATGCTAAATACACATACTAATACAGAATACTCCAAAACTTTTACCAAAACAAAACACGAAAAAACGGCAAGTGGCAGATGATACTGTTCGTGACTGACTAAGTGTTTTCCTTATATCTTATTCCAGGTCTCATGGCAACAGGACTTTGAGCCCTATGTGGTGGTGCGTAAAGACATTCCAAGATATGATCAGAGATTCCTGGGCTTTGGCTGGAATAAAGTCTCACACATAATGGAGCTGGATGCTCAGGGGTAAGGGGGTTAAAATAGGATAAGATAAGATGTGATGAGATGAAACAGGAAAATTGAAATACACTTTGTCAGTATAAAGAATAATGTTGTTTTTAGAGATTATGCCCTGACTAACAATGATTTGTCAAAAAGGCTCTCGACTTTTGAAAGCTCAAGCATAGTGTTATATCAATACCACTAACTTATGTGTGCTGTCCCAAAGTACAAGGCTGAATATTGATAATGCTGCACTTTTTCCTGAGAAATCCAATCCTGTTTATTACAAATCTGCTGAATGATTCTAGATTTCATTTGTACTATCCATTTTTCCAGTGTGAGGTGCATTAGTGTATTTGCCCATGGTAGATTTTAGTGCTGTATGATTCGTGATAATTATTATTATCATTATTATTGATTGTAATATTTCTGTCGCTTCTTAGAGCAGTCTGTCAGTTGAGATATATTAAAACCTACCATCTGTTGACAGAATATTGAAACATCATGATGGCTTATGAAGGCTTTTGTTTTTTTAAGATGTAAATGTATGATAGGAAAATCTTATGAGCTTAATCCATTTGTGTCCCAGTTTTTTTTTTTAAATTTTATGTGAGATAATGAAAAATGTTTTAATTTTGATTTTTTTTTTTCAGATATGAGTTTGTTGTTTTGCCTAATGCTTTCATCATCCATATGCCTCATGCTCCAAGTTTTGACATTGCAAAATTCAGATCCAGTTCTTTATACAGAAAGTAAGTATGACTTAAAAAAATGACTCTCTCATCCACCATGTGATTTCAGATGCTTATGAAGAAAGAAAAAAAAATGTTTAGAGAAGTATAATAGTAGTAGGCCACCTACCTGCATAATAAATTTTTATTTGAACATTATTCATTTGATGTCCTTCATCAGGTAATTTGGTTACATGGTACTTTTTGACCATTAGAATAGCCACTGAATGAGAACTTCATACCACTATTTTATCTCTGTTTATTTTATTTCCCCCAATTTAAAGTGTCCATGATCATATAATCAAAAGTTATGAGTTTGAAAATCATTCATTGAAAGAGAAAATGATGCTTATATATATGTGGCAGAGAATCATAATTTCTATTTTTCTTAAAGTTGTCCTGATGAAGTTGTTCCCCCAGCAGAAATCCTGTCATCAGTGTTTCCAATAAACAGTCAGTTAGTAAAATCATTCACTGACAAATAGCATGTTCTCAACGATTCGAGTGAGAGGGAGGGCCATAATGTTTACAAGGTTAAAAAGCTGAATGACCAAAGTATTGTTTTTTAGATATATGGATTTCTTTCATGTTTATTTTCAGATCTTGCTATCCCAAGCACATCTTTGTCTTTTATAAATAATCCCCCACTCTTATCTTTTTTCATATTCTGTCATTGCAGATGTCTAAAAATACTTAAAGGGGAATTCCAGAGAGATCTGTCCAAGAAATATGGTATCAAAGCCCTGAAGTATTTATCTGTGGAATGAAGTGAAGTATTTCACTATGGGACAGCTTGAGCAAAGTCCTGAAGTAGTTGTATATGGAACAATGTGGAAAAGGATATTTTCAAGGGATAACTTTAACATCTGGTCATCATCATGGCATCAGAGTCTTGAAATATCTTTGGAATGAAGTGGGAAGGTATTTCATCGTGGAGAGCTTGAACAATCTGAACATCATGGTGTCATAGTCTTGAAGTATTTAACTGTGGAGTGAAGTAGGAAGATATTTCACAGTGAGAGTGGGAGAGCTTGAGTATCTTACTGTCACTATGGCACTAAAGCTTGAGGTAGTTATCTGTGGAGTGAAGTAGGAACTTATTTCACTTTGAGAGAGCTGGAACATCTAAACATCATCTTGATTTTGATTTACATTCTATCCTGTGTGGTTGTCCTAAGTTTTAAAATCTATCCACTACTGTGGCATTAGATGTTGACAAATTTATCATTTTTTCAGTATCTGAATTGTACCAGTGATATGAGATATCAACAACCTTATTACAACGTGGTGTGCAAATGGGTTTTCTGACTGTTAGCTTTACCTTAAAAGTTATCCAGCTTGTTCATGTGAGACTGTACATATGGTTGCCTTAGCTTTGGGTGGAATTTAAGCCCATGAAAATTCATATAGTCTCTCATTTTTGTATTTTGTAAGCCTGGCACACTGAGCTGATGGCAGCAGTTCACTGTAAGTCCATCTTTTAAATATAAGCCACAGTTGTCAAAAACATCCAGTCCCCTCACACAGATTAGTAATAAAGGTTAACTTTTCTCTGATTAAATGACGGACATATTTGTGAGCCACTTACATTAACTTCAGTGAAAAGTTACACAGCCAAACAGAAAGTCACAATGGAAAATGAATTTTGAAATGCTTACTATTTTGAGATTTTTGAGATATCTGAAGTTCAGGCATTCAGCTACATGTTTGAAGGTAAGTGACCTCAAATCTGTCTGTATACCTCATACTGTTTTAATGTTCTGTATTCTTTGCAGTGGGAAATGAATGCTTGATTTGATAACAAAGTTTTCAGAAGTTATTTCCTGTATTGACTAGGTGCAAGGTGTCTTTGCATGCTTGTAAGTTTGCAATACAAAAGATGTAACCCTAATTGTTGTATGAATATTAGATTTTATGTGATATAGATTAGCCATGAGTATTAACAATGTGACTTCTGTCAAATTTAGTGTGATTGGCTCATAATTTGACTCTGTCAGAAGCAACAACAGGACAAAAAATAAATGAGCTTCTCAGTTCACCAGTAACATCTCCCTCATTGCCTATATGGACTTCCACAGAGAAAAAGTATAGTGACAAATGAAGAATACCACCAGCAATAATTCAAGTGTCTGATATATGTGCAGTGAGGTGAATTAAAAAAAAAAAAAACAACTTAACAGGTTGTGACAAGGAGTGGAATAAATTTCCTACAAGTCTTCTTACAAAATGAGGACAGGAGGATAAGAAACTCAGGATGGTCAAGCATTTTATGATATTTTCTAGTTGTGTGCCACGGAAAAATAAATTATGAATTCCTTCCATACTGCTTTCCCAAAATGTGTATAGCACAGCATTGTGCATTATTTTCAACACGTAAAATGTTTGCTTGTTTGTTTAATTTTTCCAGCATAGTTGAAATGTTAAAATCCAGTGTTTGTATTTCTTCATGCTGTGTGTGTATATGTGATGAAAGAGAGAGGAAATTTAGATCTACTTTGACATATTTTGCTGCAACAATAGCATTTTTGCCTGTTTTTGAAATGAACTTTTTTTCACACTGATTCGTAACACATCGAAAGAAATTTTAGTTCTCCATCTTAAAGGAGGGTGGGGGGGGGGCGTCCTGAAATATGGATTTTGCTCAAAAAATGGGATTTTGGGTTTTTGTTTTCTCTAAAAAGCCCTGCGTATAAAAATGGTATCAAAAAGTGGATATGTTCATTCTAACGTGTTTGACCAATGGTCAACGGTAGGCCTAGCCTACTGTCAACCAGGATTTGGCTCCATCTGGCTGCTACATGCAGTCATAGATCATCACTGTATGATAATATATAGGCAAAAAGTGCATAAGACACTTCATTATGACCTCTTCTAGCAATATCTTGAACCCCAGCACCAGGGATGGACATTGGATGACCACTGATGATTCGAAAAAAAACTGCTGATCATGCAGATTATCAGTGTAAGCCTTCTAAAATGAATTTCCACGTCCTATAAATAGTGAAATTTTCCTTTCTTTCTGCTGCTTCAGAGCTCAGTTGTGGACTATATGCCACAGTAAAGGTTAAGACACTCTTAATTTGGACAAAAAAAGATATGGGGGGCACATATAGGCCCACAAGAACCCGATATTTACTCTATGGGAGCCCTTATAATGATGGGGGATAGGGAGCAAAATTCGAGAAAAGATGCGCCCAGAAAGCCGAAAAACAGCAACAAGAGACACAGAAATCATGGTGAGAGGGCTAGTATGTAAAAAAGTGCTGTTCTGAGGCTGAAAGCGGAACAAAAAATTCTCCATGTACATTTTTCGCTGAAAAAAACTTCAAACGCATTTTTCTCAAAACCTGGTTTTTTGACATTATATTGCTGTCTGCTTTTTTGTTTCAAAACCGATTCTAACCAAATTTGGTATACATCATTTTCATAACAAGACCAAAAAACGTACATATGCGCTGCCTATTCGGATGTAAGTTTTAGAGAAAAATGGGTTTTTAGTATGAAAAAACGGCAAAATTTGATTTTTTGTTACATGGCATTTTCAAAAATTTCCAGAAAATTTTCTATTGTGTAGGAAGGGCTGAAAATACGTAACTTGTTAGAAATTACATGTATGTCAAACAATACCTTCACCAAGTTTTATCAATTTCCGTTGAAATTTGACGGAGGAGATAGATTTTAAAATTAGTCAATTTAGAGGTTCAATATGACAACGTTGCCATGGCAACCACATGAAAAAGTCAATTTTTTTTTGCTGTTTTCCTCTAATTTGAACATGCGAATTCGATGGAAAAGATTAAAATAGCCTATCTTTCATAATAAAAAAAATCACCTCCAGGATGCCCCCCCCCCCCTTAAGTAATTATAGTACCAATATTGCCCTTATTTCAAGAATCATTTAATCTTGCATTCAAAGAATGATCACTGAGAACTTTATCCATATTAAAGTGTGGTTTTTTTTTTTTTTTAAACCAAGGCTATTTTGCATGTGGATAAATGTAATAACGAATGTTTGTGTCCAGTAATGCCCATTAGAAAACTGCAATCTGATTTGTCATACTCAGTGCACTGTATCATCTAGTCGTATCAGTTGTGGTTGAGAGGTGGAACTATATAGGTTGTGCTTTTATTGACCTCAGTTTGAGGATTTTCCTTAATACATCCCTCCAAAATTCACATGTTTTATAGAGATCTTTCACATCTAAGATTGAATGTCATCGGTGTGTTAGATCTGTGAGTAGATTTTGTACTTTTATGTTTCTCAGCTCTGTTGTGAGAAATATGATGCTCTTCATTTTATTTCTTCTAACAATAATTTTTGAATGGAAAACTACTAGAATATATGATGGTTGATTTAAAATTTAATTCTACCTGCAGTCTCCCCATGTGTTTTTAACTGTCATAAAAAGTGTCCCATTTGTTTAGTGATCACTTTGTGACTGGAAGGTAGTTCTGCTGAATCTGTTTGCCCTGAACAAATCTAAACATGATCTCAACAGAACTGTTCCTTTCAAAACCAGAACTGAACCGGTAGAAGATCATTCATGAAAACAAAAAAAAAACATAAATAAACATAAAGAGCATGAGCACCTCTTATTTCTTTTTTTTTTTTTAACGCAATAGTTTGTATAGTCTGAACCTTTTGTTTATTTTAAAAATGGAATACGTGTAGTACATACAGTGGTGGAATTCCTGCCCCAATTAGGTTGTCAGGAGAATCGGAGGAAGAGTGAACATGTACAGTCGAGTCTGCTTAAATCGAATTTGCTGGGACCAACCTAATGGGTTCGATTAAAGAGAGTTCGTCTTCCAGTTTTTAACAGGAG
>JBCEWB010334056.1:0-21670 GCA_039654565.1 Peronia peronii | reverse complement strand
TGTTTTGGTTTCATTGATACCTTTGGATGTGCTTGGTGCACTGATAGTTCAGTTCTATTTCTGGGACAATGAAGGTACAGGCTATGCTTCTAAATACAGCAGAGGGCATAACATTTAACAACAACAACAAAAAAAACTTCAAAAATACACACACAAAAAATGACTTAGTGCCATAGATATTTTCACTATTCATTCGCATTCAAGCTTTTAGTACTTGGAAAATGAACTACAAAATCAAAATAAATCTATTCATATATTTCAAAACAAAAACATATAATCTAATCTTAACAAAACACTGAAAATAAAAGTAGAAATCTTCAAATATATCAAAGTCTATGCAAGAAACCTGTTTCTTGTTCATCACCTAAGAGTTAAGTTTAGCGAAATAAACTTCTGCGGCTTTCCTTAATAATAGTAATTTTCAGAAATACCCGCAACGTTAATGCAAATACATGCATGTCCATTTTGCGCCCTGCACACATGCAATCCCCCTTGTATTCACACACGCACTTTGAATAGTAATTTGGGGTAATGGTGAAAGATCTGGAAAATATTTATAGATCATATACATAGTATCCCTGACAGTCTAGGCCACTAAGTTCTGTTGTAATGCATAGGAAAACTCACAAATCCGCTAGGAGGTTTGTGGCTTGAGAAGTACAAGTATTGCGCTGTAAGCCTCAACACAGAACAGTAAGGAATCCATGAGTTCACCTAGAATATATATATATAACATAATCATATCCAATAGACAGTTTCATTGGGAAATATAAAATAGAACAGATGTACAATCAACTTGGTCCATATGGTTTGTAGAAACAGAAACATAACCAGGTCCCACAGACAGCAGATCAGTTGCCAGTTTCTGTGGGAAATGTGAAATAGATTTGATGTATGGTCAAGTTGGTCCATGCATTTTTTAGTTACAGCAAACATAACCACATGCCATAGACAACTGATCACAGAAGTGTCACTAGGAAAAGTACTGTAAACTTGATCCATGCATTTTCTAGTTATAGTGACAAACTAAAATCTATCGACTGCTAATCAGTTGATAGTTTCCAAGTTTCACTGAGAAATGTGACATAGATGCACTATTGACTTGCTCTAGGTGTTTTTTAATGAAAGAAATATAACCAGAACCTATAAATTGCTGATCAATTGATAATTTTACTGAGAAATAAATGTGCCATCAACTTGGTTCTTGCAGTTTTCAGTTATAGCAACATAATCAGAACTCACCAACAACTGATCAGTTGAAAGTCTCACTGACAAATGTGATATAAGTGGAACAGATTAGTTAACTCTATGCAAACATGTGGTTAATAAAACATAACTAGATCCCATAAACAGCTGATGGGTCAGCAGTTTCACTGAGAAAAGTACCACAAATGTACTATCAATCTGGTCCATGCATATGTGTCACTACAGAGACATAACCACATCCCATAAACAACTGATCAGTTGAACATGTTATCACTGGGAAAGGTGGTATAGATATGACGACACCTTTTGTTAGAACAATAACATTGTCTGGCACCATAATAACAACTGACTGAATCCTTTTTGGGTATTTTCAGAAAAATGGGGGAAAAAAAATGTCATTTCACCATATAACATCACACGTTTTATTTTAAATGGTGCAAGCTTTTATTGAAATTCAATGTAAGAAACAATCCGCTAAGAGCACATAAGACTGTGGTAAGAGACTCAAAGTATTCAGTTATGGTCTCAACCCATTTTGCCCCCAAAAAATGATTTAGGCAATTATCGTCTGAGCATGAATACATGGCAATGGAGCCATCCAACAGATCATCAGAGACAGATTATACTGACAAAGGTGGCCAAACAGCTGTTGACTAGGACAGTTATGAAACCACTAGGGAAAGAAGTTTGTTAACCTTCACAGACCCTGTTTTTAACAATTTGAACAAATTTCAGCCTGAATTTCTTTCAGCGGGTAATATCCCTATCACCAACTAGGTGAGATATGAAAAACATTGTCCTCATGACTTTAACAAACCAGCATCTCATTTTCATTAAATGGGAAGAAAAAAATGTTTAAAAAAAGAAAGAAAGAACAAAAAGAAAAAAGAAACATCCCAGCTTAATCTTGATCAGAACCATACACTCAGGTTATCTTGACATCTGAAGAAAGTTCACATTTCTGGCATTGTAGATAAGTACATCAGTGACTTTCACATGAATGATCCGTAAAAGTTAGAACATGAATTTTTTAAGATACTAATTTTTCTTCACTCCTTGTGCAGCATAGGACCTCAACAGTAGTCTCCCTTTTCCTTTGGTCTTTGCCAATCTCCTTCGCAGCTCCCGTGTTGGAATGGTGACCTTGAATTCTATGTGCATGTTCCACTTCCCAAGTATACTTGTCAAGAGTCTGTTGAGTGACAGTGGCTAGCCCTTCCCACAGTATATGCGTGATTCAATGCCATTTTCCTCTCAGAACTCTGGTGCCAAATTTCTTATTTGTTGATTTTCTCCTCTCTGTCCACATGATTGAACCAAGATTTTACTCCAGTTTCAGGCCAGTCTTGGAGCTTCAGCTTTTGTGAGTGTCCAAGTCACACCCTGACGCTGCGACTTGCATGCTGCAAACTGCTCTTTCCAAATCATGGAGTTGATTCTCCATCTCATAGTACTGACTTGGTGGTATGAACACTTTTATTTGTTGAACACTGTCATGTGGTAAAAGATGCTCAGCTCTTTGCTTACATCAGGAAACACAACATTGCCCTGAGACCACTTCACACAATATAAATCATGACTGGGCAGCCTATAAATGAAACGGCTACATCAAGCAGGAACAAAAGTAGTGAAACTTTCTTTGCTTTTTAATTAAAAAACCTCAACATTTTATACCATGTTTACCGTCTAATAAAATTATTTCAGTTCCCACTGGGCCAAGTGTTTCGCCATGTGGAGAATCAGGATGATTCCATGACTGACTCCCTGCTTCCACAGACTCTGCTCAAATCCTTGGCAGGTCAATCAAAAGTACATGTATTCTGATGGTCTGAAGAGAGCTTTGTGTAAAAAAAAACCCAATCAACTATTGACATTTATAGCATTTACTACATACATCACAATACTTTAGAGAGAGTAGGCTGAGGCTGTTTTTTTTTTTTTACAGTTTCTTGGCAATTAAGCAGCACTGACAACACAATCTAGGAATCCAAAGGAGATTCCAGAGAAAATTGATGCCAAGGTGATTACAGGACAAAATGCACCACTAGTATGAATGTGTGTTTGAAGGCCAATACAAATAAAATGAGGGATGTATCATAATGAATAGGGATTTTATGAGTTTATAGAAACTGACTGTTTATTCCACCATTAACACATATATCTCTCAAATAATTAACAGAAAAAAAAAAAGAAAAATTAGAGACAAGTAGAAAAGAAGGGTATAAATGCACAATATTTTTTTTTTTAATTTTCCGCTGTGAAATTCTACAAACTTTTAACTTAAAATTGTGATAACAAGCTGAAAATGTCTTTCAAAACAGATGTCACTAATATATTCCAACTTTTTGTATCAAAATGTGAAGTTTCTGTTTAAGAAATGCTATGTTAGGCTGAGATTTATGATACACCCAGTGTGTGGCTATCTCATTTAATCAAAAACCCAATGACAGTGCCATTGGATGAAGAAAGAGAGTTTAAGTCTTTGTTTTATAACCCATTTCATCAAAAAGAAAAAAAAATTATTTATAAGTATAAAGGCCTGGCTTTCTAAAATATACGAAGACTTATCCTTGTATCACCAGACACATATAGTTGGCAGCGCAATATGAAATATTGTTTATAAAATTTACAGTTTGTCAAAATATATCAACAATGACCCTGATGTTTGCAATTTATAGTGATATATGGGTATCAGAGAATGATTCACTTCAACATTACTAATAATCTAAACATGATACAATATATGCATGACAAAACTCTTTGCATTTCTAAGGCATAAGCAAACAAAAACAATTTAAAAATAGATGTCTATATAATTCTCAAAATATCAACTGTACGATATGCATATATTATCAACATAGATATTTCACGGCCCTGCCCCCACAACAAACTACAAAGCAGCCAGTGCTAATTGCAAACACTCACATCCTCAACATCTCCATGACCTACTTAACTTTGCATTCCATTTTTATACACAATGCACACAGTGCAAAGCTACATGGACCGCTGAGGCCATTGTATAATTTTATAATACATGTCATAAATATTTACTATAAAATATCAATAACAATCATAATTTGAATTATAATAATATATTCACAGACTTTGAAGGCTTTGGGCCAGCTAAGGGTTCTATGACTGGCTTCTTAGGTATTCTAGCAAGACAGGGCCCTGGTGTTTGATGAAGGCGATGTTTGCGCACATGTGTTCCATGCCTTGCTGGATGGCTCGTTCTGCGGCTTTGGCTTCATGGCTTTCAAAAAATGCCTGTGGAAAAAAAACAATGATATAAAGTCAAACACAAAGTAAAACTCAATTCTTAACTCTTATCGACCTGAGGGCAGCTTTTAACTCTTTCGCTGCCATGAGCACTCCTGTCTGAAACGCTAAGAACCATTTTGATTTTTAGGTTAGTTTGCCTTCAAAGATCCTGCACAGTCTCAGCAAGTACAAGTTTTTTTGTGCTCCAGGTAACTCAATTGTCACTGATGTTAACATGGCTGAAACAGAAGAACCAAAGCCAATGTGTCATGACAGAGAGTGGGATAAAAAAAAAGAATATGTTATTTTAACTCTGGTGTGATGTTTATTATCAATAACCCAACAATGAGACTGCTTATATTGACAGAATATTTTGGTCACAAGTGAAAATTCTGTACTTTGTGGCTGTCTCTTGATACAGACTTACTCAAAATTGAATTTAGATTTATTGTTATTGAACTGTATCATGTATGAAACACTGGCTTGTAGAGACTCAATAATATACAAATTTCACACAGCGCATCCACGATGTGTCAGAAATGTAAGAACTGAATACCTGAAAACTAATCAAAGGAATAGGCCAGTCAGTGTTTTTTCTGAAATCTCTGAATATCCAATGTTTTTTTGTTTTTTTTCCCCTCTGGGCAAGAGTTATTGACAAGCAGCGAAAAAAGAAAAAAAAAACCTCATATTTGCTCATTTTGTTTGAAATACATGCAGTTTTAAACTGTCAAAAAATATCAAGATACGAAAAAAAAAAAAAAAAAGATTAATTGCACCATGAATTTAATTTTCAAGAAATTTCAGTCATAAAAGGCAAACAAAAAGACTTTCACTGACTTTAGCTTTCTTTGCAAAACATGCAGCAACTTTTGTCCCTGATAAGGGAAATAAAATTAGGCTGACAGAAGAAATCCTTCAGTTCAAACGTCAAGTAAAGATCACAGGCAATAATGAATCAATCAGCTGCCTTGAGAAAGAAGTTATTACATCAATCTTTCACCTAACTTTCTGCCGACCACAGGACTGAAAGAATATTTCAGAGGCTCGTTGGTCGGATCTACAGATCAACCGCTGAAAATCCAATTGTATTAATTCTTTTCATGCCTAGTAATTTTTATTAGATGCTTTTCTTTAGCCAAGTAATTCTGATGTATTGGGCTATTATATGATCGCAGTACAAAAAAATGTTAAAATATGATTGTTAGATTATCATTTTAATTCGCTTTGGAGAGAAATGAAGCAAAACGATTTAATTCACTAGATCTTTAGCCCTATAAGGTAATCACTATCAGGTATTTGTTCTGATGTCCCAAACTTTGTTTATCATGGCAACCATGCCCCCTTTTTCCCCTACACAAAACCACCACGTTGTCTAAATCTAGCATTAGATCTAATGCCTGTGGACATACTGGGCTGGTCATGACCCCTTTCAGTGGTTTTCTCATCATTATAACTAGATCTGTATTTATACAGGACTAAATTATCATCAGAATCATCAACATTTAGTCACTGTCATGTCTATCATGTGAAGTCTTCGTTATCTCTTCATGTAGAACCTAAATTTCAAGATCACTATCACTCTTTCAGACCAATCAAGTTATACTATGTTTAGTAGAGTGCTTTCCCTGTAGTATTTTGTCAAGGGACATAACTAAATGAGATCATGAGAGCAAAACCACACCTTACATCAAAAATGGATACCACCAATTTGGGGGGGGGGGGGGAGAGAGAGGAGGAGGGGGGGGTGTCAGACAAGAACCCGGAGAACAGGGAATCCCCATTTGGAGAATAGGAAGAGTTAAGAGCCAATTCCACTGTGCTGAGAAAATTTCATCCTTGAAAACCAAACTGTGCTAAGTGTAAAATTCACAAAAATTCATCTGAAGCAATGTCAGACTTCAGGATCAAGTTAATTTTCAGACAAAGCTTGTCGCAACTTTATACAATGGCAGTCCTCCCAAACAATGGCAGTGATATCACAAACAGAGACAGGATACAGTCATAAGTTTCTCAGAATGGGTTTTTTTGTTGTTTTTTTTTTTCTTTCATCATACAAATGTACAAATATGACTTTGCACCAAGCTGGTCACTCACCTTGAACTCTTGAACTCTCTCTTGTGTAGCAACTCCATCTGTCACCACCTAAGCAAGAAAGTGACAAAATTAACCATGAGAGGACAATTCATAAAAAAAAAATGACAACAAAAAATACATTGTTATTATCTCTTTTGAGCATATACAGACACTAAGGACAAACACACACACAAAAAAGGGAGATTGAAGAAAAATATGGTTGAGCACAGAAAGCTCGAACACGGAAATCGCAAATTCACGGAAATGTTGTGCACCGTTATCAGCCCCATTTAAATTCCTATGTTTACTCTGTATTATTAACATGCATTTCTCGAACTCTCAACATGGGTTTCTCAAACGATTTCATCATCTACCAGATTTCAAAGCGACAGAATGTCTGATTAGGCCCATTTTTTGCCTGGCCTTGCTCGCCCCTGGTTGTTGGTGTGTTTCGCTCCACCAAAAAATCTCCCAAAACAGTAGAACACAAGGGAAAGGCATTTGGGAGAGGTAGGGGTGGACAGTGTATAGTGCAGGTCTAAATTTGGGCCTCACTGAAGATAAATCATCGGGTGGGGATGATGTGTTAACTGAGCGGGGTGATAGACTGGGCCACACACACTATCTGTACTGCAAGGAAAATTTGAGCCTACTTGATACGATGCAGGCACAGTGATGTGATAGGTAACAGATTGTCCGAAAGACAATGGATGATGTCATATAGGTGAACTGAGGGGTCTTACTTCCTAGAATACTGTTAAGATTGGACAACATTAGTGTCATCATGGTTATGTCCCCTTACTACTCCTTCTATTCCTTTGCTAAAAAAGGCTGTCGCGGAAATCTCGAATTACAGAAATCTTTAACATATTTTTCAATCCCCAAGAAATTCGAGTTTTCTGTGCTCGACTGTATTTCTGCATAAGTTTCTACTGAGAACATGTAATTCATAAGTTTCTGCTGAGAACAAGTTTCGCAATAAGAATCTATTGACAATTTTAGAGCTAAGAGTTAAAATCAGGAGACTAGACCAGTGCAGGCATTATTTCCTTACCCGTATCAATCGACCCAGCATCGTGCTCGTGCCGTAGCGCCGATACAGCTCGTGCCAGTTTTCCTGTACAAATTTCCACACCAGTCGTCTCCCCTGAGGAGTGCCAGTGGCCCCGGCTAGCACCATGATACTGTCCTGGTTCCTCACTTTGTCCTGCAGATGATGAAAACTCTTCTAACCACTGTATGAAATCAATAACATTGGCTACCCTTTCAATCAGTATTATTACCCTCCTAGTTAGCATACTTTGACAAAATGGTTTTCTTTTCCAGAAAACATTGTATGGAAAAAAAAACACAACTTTTTTTTCATCTTTTCTTCAACAAGCTATGAACAAAATGCAAATTTATAGAATAAAGTGATAGCATAATACAACTGGCTTTCATTTACTATGATGGAAAGTTATCTTGAATTGTGGAAAGTTATCTTCGAATTGTTGGAAAGTTATCTTTGAATTGTTGGAAAGTTATCTTTGAATTGTAGAGAAGTTATCCTTGACCTGAGGAATCTTTAAATTGTGGGAAAGTTATTGTTGAACTGCAGTGAAGTATCTTTGAATTGCAGTGAGGTATCTTTGAATTGAAGAAGGTTATCTTTGAATTGTGGCATTTTTTTCTTAATGTAAAAAGTAATCTTTGAATTGTGGAAAGTTATTTTTTATTGGGAAGTTATTTTTGAGAGTAGAAAGTTATCTTTGAAAAAGTGATAAATTGTGATTAAACTGTAATGAAAAAGGCATGTTGGTAAGGCCCATTTATATGGCTTTTTTTCTCTGTGTAGATGTTTAAGCTGTCCGTAGTCTGCATTGCTGCGGTAATGGCTGTATTTAGATTACTGAGCTTGCCTGCTTCTGCATTGTCTTTCATGACTGAGTTGGATGACATTTGACGAACAAAGGTTATTACAGATGTGAGAGACAGTATGACTATGTTATCTGTCTTCTTGTTTTGTTTTTGTAATCAATTTTTTACTCTCAAATTTTATATCTGGCGGATTCCACAGAACAGTGTGTCATAGCAAAACCAATATTCAAAGCCATTATTTTGTCCCAGTGTCTATTTGTATGTTGTTATCTTACTTTTTCCTTTTAGCTGTATCATTAAAGGATCTAGGGAACACAACCATTTTTATTTCTTGTCTTTTTTTTTTTTTTAATTTTTAACAAGCTCGATGTTAGAAATTCCAGGTTACTCCATTTACTCTTTTCGACTGATGAAACGAAAATTAGTAAAAAGAAACCTAATACAGAGCCACTTAAGCATCCAAAGGTGATATTTTTCTGAGGTAGAGGTCTTAGAAATGAATTTTCTGGATCTTGGAGGTTTCTTTGGTGGTGTTCATTGACGAAAAATGGCCTTTTTTAAAAAGGTCTATTTTTAGACATGCGTAACAGAAAAAATGCAGGAAGGTGTGAAAAATCACATAACAACCTATGACCTTTTGATTTGCAACATTAGGAATAAAATCACATGCTCAAGTGAAAAAAAAAAAAAAATTAAAAAGGAAAAAAGGCTTTTTAGCTTTGGTCGAACCACGCGACCGATGCGTGCCCAGACAAGATCACACATCGAGCTCGCTGAAAAACATTGTTTTTCCTGGGATCAACTTCATGTGAACTGAAAATAAGAGTGTTGCTTTTAAACTAAAATTGACCCTTTTGCTAAAAATTAGATCTGTTTTCATTTCATTTGCAGATTTCTTGTAACTGATTAAAAAAAACACACGTGTCAGGAACACATCAAGCCCGAACATCGAGCCACACACGAGATAGGCATAGTCGAAAAATGTCAATTGCCACCCACTATATTGTTTTCAGCCAACAAAACTCAGCCTCATGCTCGAATAAGTGTCAATCTATCATGGAGTTTTGAAAAAATATTGATTTTAAGGGTAAATTTGGATCACTGATACGATTTGAAGTCAACTCGATCGATTTTACCCAGGTAAAGGTCCAATGTGTGTTAATCGTGGCACGCGTTAGTGGGGATCACCCATCTGCTTGCTATTGATGAAAACACAAGAATTTTCCCTTTTTGAATAAGTTCAGGAGTAAAACTGATTATTGTAGGCCTGCGAGGCCTTGGATTCTAATATTAGATCTCGACTTGAACTAGAGAGAAATATTCGGGAAAAATAAATGTCTGGGGATTTTATCTTGTTGCCGAGTTAATCCTTAATTTTTGTTAAAAAAAAAATAAATAAAAATTAGCCTATGTCATGTACATGCACATATATAAATAGATCTATCTATATATAATATCATGAGGTGCAAATGGAATCTACCTTCACAAAGTATACATGTATCTGTATCAAAGATTAACAAGTTTGGAAATATTTACAATTTTTGTTCATGTACACTACTAAGAATACACTGAGTCCCATGACTTTACTTTGTAAATGTACTGCTATTATTTATTCCATTTAAAATGTCAAGTACCCTACCGTTGCTGAATGGAACCAGCTCAGAGGGATGAATCCCACCAAGAAGAAAAGAGAGGCTGAAGAAGCTTCTGATGTGCAAAGGTAAGTAAAGACCACTATACACATATTATGTTTCAATCATTCAAATGTCAACAGTCTATTCAAGACGAAGCAGCTGGAACTGATGCTCTGGCAATCGTAGAAACTCTTATAAAGTGATCTGAACATTTCAATATCTCTCATAAAGGATATGTTTTTGTAGACAAATAACATTTCATTTTCAAGCAACATATTAAATGATGATAGCTTTATAGTGAAGTGATTAAATATGTAACAATTAATATTTCAGGTCGTGCTGGCAACTGATAAACTGAGACCGACGTTTTTTTTAAATAGTTGTTATGTCCAGGAACCAGTTGGAAGATATACACAGGGACACAGAGTCTGGCAGATTCTTCGTGACACATCAGAAAATTATCACTGGAGGAGTATTCAGCCCCCACCCTCCCCACAGCGAATACCAGAAGCCATGTTCTGTTTTAAAAATGCTTGTCATAAATGTTGACACACGCAAAAATGACTTTTTTTTTCTTTAAAGTTTGAGAAATAAATGATCTACAATATTCATATTTTGTGTTGTTTTTGTTTACTATCTATGATTTACATTAGTTATAGATGTAAAATGTTTTAGTTATGTGTTTGGAGGCTGAAAACGGACTCTCCTCAACAGTTTATTGTTTTGCCATGAATGGCAGGGGGTAGTAACTTTTTTGTCTCTTACCGGGTAAGGGAGAATCCATAGCTTAAAAACTGTGTATTTTCTGAAGGGCTTAGGATGCTCTTTAAAATGATACCCTACATAACCCCTTTCTGCAATTTTGAATTTTGACCTTTTTTGCCCAGAAAGAGTAAATGGCCAAATCTGCTCTGTGGAATCCACCATATTATGCCACTAAGGAGAACACATTCTCAAAATACATGTAGGATACAGAGTAGGTTCCATCAGAAGTTTATACAGGACAACCACAAATACTCCAGCGTTGCTGGTCACTGTCGACTTGAGTCTGGAATCCTTGTACGTATTATCAAAATGTTCAACGCTGATTCTCACCTCCTATACAAATCTCCAGCTATATATTATTATAACCGTAGAAAGGAATAGGTCCACAGGACTACTATACTATACAGTAGCAAACTGGGTAATCTTGTTATAATAGTGAATGAAAGGAAACTGAGATGATGCAACAACTGCATTGCAAGGAACAGTGGACAGAAAGTGAAAATGAAGTGAACAGAAGAAAAGATGAACCCAGAATGTCCCAGAATTGACAGAAAATGTCTGCAGGGGATCCCCAGGTCCTAATCTACAACCGTGACAAATGAAGAAATGGCAATCTTGCCAGGAGATGCCCTGATGACTCCCAACAGATTTAAAGGCTAAGAACAAGAAAAAGATGATAGCAATGGAAAGAGACAAAGCTTTCATAACTGATTCTTTAACAGTGGCCAGTAGATAAAGCAATGCAACCCATCAAAGTGAGAAAAATGTCAGTCTAGAATTACTCCAGAAAGGCACATAACAATTACAAATCACAAAACTATGGATACCAACGTCTATGACTTCAGACATTTGTGTTATACAGTCCAAATAGTTCACATTCGACTAAGCAGATTTGGAAATCCCCGGCATGGTTTCTGCACCCCTGCTAAAAATAGAGCGCTCATTTATGTGTGTTTTGCTCCACCAGAAAATCCCCCAACAATAGTAGAACACAAGATTTGGAGAAAAACTTAATGCCCGAAGTACCTCAGTGGTTTTCCTATGTCATTCAATCATTAATACTACTCAGTACTACTATTATTTGGAGGGCACCTAGGTTCAACAGGCTCACAGAGAATAGCTTTAGTCTGACATTTCCTACCATACATTTCCTACCCATCGTAATAGGGTCAAACTGAAAAGTTTGTGAACAATTTGGAGTGTTTGTACCCCCTGCTAAAAATAGATGCAGGGATTTCCAACCTTTCGCTTGATCAGAACAAATCTATAGCCACTTTCTCTGTACTTTCTCTTGCATACATATAACACCAATTAGTTTCTTTTTCAATGCTGTTCAGATCTTATAATGTTATGTTCCTCCCAGTAGACTGTCCAGGGGGATGATACATCAATGCACCAGCCCAGCCAGGAAAGACTGATATGCACAAATCAGTTATAATATCACTGGCTGTCCAGACTTACCGACAAGGCAAAGTTCAAGACTTGTGAAATGAGTTCCTCATGAGAGACACTGCCCAGCAGTCGGGAAATGCGATTCTTCTCTTCTTGGGAGTCTTCTTGATCATACATCTGATGGAGTAAATAGCAACATCACAAATATATCATATGTTGCAGATGACAAACAAATACAACACTAGAACAAACCTGAGTGAACCAAAACTACAGGGATGATGAGTAATAAATTATAACAAAGAATTATTGATGACACAAAGTAAAAACCTGATCAAAAATAACCCCACAAGAAAAATGAGCAAGGCAGCTAAACAGCAAGATGTGGGGAACTGATAAAATCCTTGCCCACATCACAAGACTTTGAACAGCAAATGCTAATAATTACAAAGGCTACTAAAGATTACCAATACACATAAGTGACTGACCTTCATCATAAAATAATGTTCTCCCACTATCCATATGTGCATAGCTCTATCCTTCTTTTGCAAACAAACAAACAAACAAACAAACAAAATCCTATGATAACTTTTTCCATCATTTTTCTGAATCTTTTTGAATGGCCAACATGTTCTGCTAACCTAGCATTGATCCTCTCCAACCCAATGATACAAACAATTTTTTGTACAAAAATACAAATTTACTAAAAGTAAATGCACACATTTCATAGAGGACTCTTATTCTGTTCAGCTAATCAACTCACTGTGGGGTCCCTAATATTCCACAGTGCTCTAAAGTTATTCTGTCATACTCTTTTTAAAAGGCTGCCTGGACTCTTTAAGAGTTAACCTAACAAGTTTCAAGATGCTGATCAAGAAAGGCTCATTACACTTTGCAGTGGAGTTTTCTTTCCAATTAGCACATGGTGTTCAACTCCAGACGTACCAAACAGAAGTCATTTTCAAAATCGAAAATTAGTCCTTCTGAATAATTTGAGATGTGACACAATGATATCAGGTGCTCATAAACCTAAGGTGAGCAGAGAAATCATAATTTTTTCAAACGCAAATTTTTGATGCAAATTGTTTTTCTGTTTTATTTTGCACAAAAACAATTTAAAAATGTATTTCAGAATAATAATTGCTGAAATATATTGACAATAACTTCACAGATTGTGATTTGGTGATATGACCTGAACATGGGCTAATATGGATTCACAAAACCGATTGGCCATTTTCTCATTAAATTCAGCTACAGTAGTAGGTCATCCCCATCAGCTTCAATTACCAACATCTTACCTTCCACTCAAGATAGAACAAAGATTTTTTCACCCACAGAAAGAGAAATAAAACAGCTGATACCAATTTCAATACGTTAAAAAATTTACCAGCAATTTATTTTGTGCCACATCTCATTTATAGCATCACTTACACAATTAAGTGCTGATATCTGTTGCTTTTGTCAAACTTTTGTTTGGAACTGATCTGTAAATAAAAGTAGCAGCTTGATGCAAAAGAGAGAATCTCGCATTTAGTTTTACTTGGAAAAACCCTTGATGCAAAACACTATCACATGACAGCTGTAGGAAAAACAGGCTTCATTGTTCAATTTCTCATAGCTGCTCTGCATTCTGTCTTTTCGAAATTTTCTGTTCATCATTGTCTACCACGTTGTTTTTGTTGCAAATAACTAGATAAATTGCATGTAATAACCTTAACTCTATGATAATATAGCTAGAAAACTCGTCTTTGTTGAAACACATTGAAAGAGGAATACTTTAAAAAAAAAACATCAAAATTTCAAGGGTTTTTTTTTGTTTTTTTTTTATTTCCCAAGTTTTACTGAATGTACTAAGGGAATAGCAATGGTAAAAATATTCCATCTTGGAAGGCTTAACATTAACTGCCAGGAACAGGTGTTTGAGTCACTACAAATCAGCTGCAGCAAACTGAGTGGTTTAGGGCAGTCTGTCTTACCTGTAACATGAGGTTGAAGGTCTCCTTGTCACCTCGACTCAGTATTGTAGCATAGACCTGGGAAGACGATACAACAGTGAAACATTGGACAAAATAAAACACTCTGAAATCAGATTATCAAAGACCTCTTAGCCACTTGAGCTCAGCAAGGTACTATAAACTTGAGAAGATGATAAGCTATATAATGTATGGTAAAATAAACAGTTCAGATTATCAAAGATCTCTCTGCCTATTTCAACTCAGCATTATAACATTAAAACCTGAACTTAGAAAGATGCCATGACAACTCAATGCATAACCAAAACAAATAAGACACTCAGCAAGCAGGTCATCAACGATCTGCTTGTCAGCTCTGTAATATAAACCTGAGGAGATGACATGACAATACAATTTATGATCAAACAAGACATTAAAACATCACACTGTACAAGGCAACCAGTCATAACATCAGCGGGAGAAAATGGGTGGTAGAGAGTAAGAAGCCACATGCTAGACAAAAATGATGATTATGATGATATCAACTTAAAGAAATCTATTTTCTATTATATATGCAGCCTTTCAGTCTTAAGAAAGCCGGACTGTCTCAATTCTAAGTGTGTGCACAGTTTGGTGAGAAACATTTTGGGGCATAAATCTGGAGTTTGGAAATTTTGTCCGGACAGCAGTCTCCACCTACTCTTTATTCAAGTTTTAACTACCAAGTGTTCTGTAACGTGCATTACATACATATGGGACCTCCAAATTATATCTGCCCTCATCTGAGAGGGCTAGACATCAGGCTTCCCTACCCAAGAAACCAGGGAAGAGGTGACTTATGAAAACAATGCAGGGTCTAATCTTGAGATGGTTCCCACCCTCTGGCAGGATTCCAAATTTGAACCCATGATGTAAGTTAAGTCACGGCCACAGCAACCCTCCAAGCAAAGAAAGTCAGGAAAACAACTGACAAATGACTCAGCTGTATGAAAGTGTTGGAATGTACACAATGATCAGAAACATAATAAAGTTTACAAATCAGTTTAGTGCACAGTCAAGACAAGTGATAACGGACATCACAAGAGGACAGTTCAAAATTAATAATTCATTACTATTTTATCCTGTATTTTGCAGGAGGGGTAGCAGAAAATATCTTTCATACGAGATTGTCTCACGAAATGCAGGATGACTGGCATCTCTGTTAATAAGAATTAATGTATCATTACTTAGATCAAAGGGCCTTGGAAAATTGACGTGCAAGGCACTGTACCAGAAGGAAAGAGAGAAGAAAGAAAAATGGAGGATAATATCAAAGAATGGCCCAGTCTCTCTCTGACTACAATACTGACATTATTGGTGGACTAGGACAGATGGAGAAAGGCTTGTGAGGTTGTCATCAGTGGTCCTCCAACAGCCTCCCAAAGGCTATAGGGCTAATCTAACCTAATCTAATCTAATCATTACTCTACAGTGACAAAATTCCTTAAGTCAGGAGGGACTTCATGCAGTGTCGGCCCCTGCAGTTATTAAAACCAATGGGTTATCATCCTCCATTTGTTACCCATCTCAGCTGACTTCACAGATTCTCATGCTGTTGGATTCAGCAGTGTTGCTAGTGAGAGAAGCTGGTACCAGTAATAAACAGTAACAGTTGCAAACTGAAAGTTCAAAATTAGGTCAAGTTATATGTGTGTCACCCAAAATTCCTTGGAAACCCTCCTGCAGCATGCCTTTATATGGTGCCTGTTTACAGGCAGGGAACTATCCAACGATGTACAAACATGACTCAGGAGCAATTCCAAGGAATATTTCAAAGCAAAAATATACCTTGACCTAATTTGGGATTCCATGCTTTGTGACTGTCATTATGTTTCCTATTACTTACTGGAGTTCTGATATCAGCTGATAGGATGATGTTGCCCTTACAATGTTCCTCAAATCTGCGGAATGCCTCAGCTACCGTCTTCTCATCCCCACTGCAGCCCAAACGTAATAACACCTGCTCTCGCATTAGTCGGTTGGCATGGCCTGGGCGGGAAACATCAACACCACAGTAAGAAATAAAACAGCTCACAAAGACAAGGGCACTTTCAACATTACTAGAGATTTTTCTGATTTTGTCGTACTTACAAAGCTATTTGTCCCGCTATTCACAGTACATGCAATACTTTCACTGATTCTCATGAAGGATGCTCACTATCAAAATGCTTATCTATTAAAAATAAACAAAAAATGAAGGGAGAATGAAATAACAGAACAAACTATGCATGGAGATAGACATAGGTTATGAGATTCCATAAGGAAGACACATATTTCACACACACAGTTATAATAAGTAATATTGAGATTTATCCAACTTGTAGATCAGCTGTTTTATAATCACTGAAAATAGAATGGCACTCATAGATCTTCTATTTATTGTTACATGTCTTTGCAAAATTTCATCTGAATATACAAACCAGATTTTTTTCTTCTTTTTCAGAGATTTTTGAAGCAAAACCACTTCAAGCATGCAAATTGTCTATTTCAGTGAACTAAAAATCAAGTGGAGAATAAGAATTTGACGTAGATTTGCAATAACACAAATTTTAATGAAATAATGAGATGTAACAGATGAACTGAATCTGATGGGTTCTTTCCGTTGTTTTTTGTTTGCTTTTTTTTTTTTTCATTGTTTATTTAGACTAGTGGGATATTTGTAAAATAAATATACAAACAAGTAGAATTTAACTTGTGATGTCACTATACAACAATGACAACTGTTTGTTTAGACTGGTGGGCTATTCCTATAAAAGGCAGCTCATGACATCTCCTCTTTACAAAATACACTTAGCATACCAAGTCCATACATTTGTCCTAAAGAGTGAAATTCCTTTCACAGTTGGTGAGTCATAGCACATATACAACTCACAGTCATATCCACATGCCTAATTCACTTACCGTCTAAAGATTCTGCCCAATTCAAACTTGAGTTTGACATAGAAATTATAACAAAAGTTGATTGGCAACAACCACACCCATAGCGAGTTATTACTATTTTATCACGGCAGTCTGGTGCTGTGCAGTTACGTAAGAATAAGACACTTAAAAAATCTAGGGTTTCATGCTTGAAGTTTTCATTGCTTTGAGAGAAAGTTTGCAAGTTTTCACAAGATCCTGGAATGGGACTATAAAATTATACAACTAGTGGAAATTCCAAGAATTAAAAAGATCCCACAGGCAGTGCCATCATCATAATCATCAAGCATAACAAGACTAGATTTATTTTCTAGATCTAGATCACGAACAGCTGCCGTCTTACACTATTCTTTCTAAAATTATTTGTTGTTGTCAGAGCTCTGATGTGCTGATTTTCATCAACAACTCTCATCTAGCAATGATGATTCTTCTATAATGAGATGCTCACACTCAAAATTTACTCCTGTGATCCGATAGTCAGTGAGATCCAATTTTTTTCTGAATGAAACATCACCCAGTTGTGCGTTCAAAAAAGCTAGTCCAATGAGTGGCGTTTAGTGTGAAGCTCTCACTGTTCCACGGGCTAACTTAATAAGTGTCAGAAGACACAGCTTGAATCAAAACAAAAGCAAATAAAACTTGGGTATTTTTAAAACTGATATTCCATGCCAGAATTTGATATAGAATGAGCTCTCTCACAACTGCAGACAATTATTCAAAATTTTGTGACTCTTTCTATGTATTTGGAACAAAATGGCCCCTTTAACACTTTTAGAGTTCAGAACCCCGACATCCCAAAGCTGCACTCACTCTCGGTCTCGGCAGGGTCCCAGCCCAGCCACTCCCCCATCTTTCTGAAGGTATCACACATGAAGTTTTTGTAGCAGCTGTCTTGGTCCTCGGAGATCTGCTGGACCAGCGCGGTCAGAGAGGTCAAGGCTGCGGCCAGCTTGCCACACACAGCAAAGTTGGTCTCCTCTCGGAAGCTCTTGGTCACCTTCAGAACATCCACCACACTCATGTAATTCGACCTACACTGAGGGGGAAAAAATGACACAGCATGCAAATAAACATGCAGAACTGAAGCAGTGAACAAAAAACTGAGAGCACTAAACCTAAAATTGTCATATTTTCTGTTTTTGAATCAATCTTTAACATACTGAAAAACTGGCAAGTCTCCCATTTACTTTCCTCTAACAAATGGGAAAACTGAGCATGAATCCCCAGCTTGTAGGCTCCAAAACACTAAAACTTACAGTCATGAGATTTTGACATACTGTGGTGTTTGTCAAGGATTACAGTATAGGGAAATACTTTGACAACAGATCAACCCATTGTTAGAAATAAGAAAAACACAGTTCACTCCCTACTATGCCTGATGTGATCCAATATCACCTGACCTCACTTACCAGAGCAAAAAGGTCTGTCAGGAAGCCAATGCGATCCTCGGGCGGCAACATGTTTTTCTGTAGTGCTGGTAACAGTCGCACCAATGACGCTGGCTGGTACTGAACATGGTAGAACATATAGCGCCCAGAGTTGATCTGAATGAAGGAAATGTTCAAACAAATTCTTACTAAATTCTTGATTCATAAGATGAGTTTTACTTATTCAGTTCTTGGTCTTCTTTCTAACATGAATATATTAATACAACATATTCCACATTTATATTAACATAAATCCTTCAGTTGTACCCTCCAGAAGCTTAACATCTAGGAACATTGATGAGGGGGTGCAGATCCTGAAAACGAAGTATTGAGATAAAACTAGCAAAATCTTAGTATTTGCTTTTTTTTTTTTTTTTTCAGATATTTTGACATCTTCTGATAAGAGGAAAATAACAGCTGGGGCCAGAAGCATCAGCTTTGAGCCCCCCCCTCCCCCCCCCCCCCAATGGCACCAACAGGGCACCACTACAAGACTGTTTAGAAAGGCTATGAAGATTCAGTTGAGATTTCCACTTCTTTCTCTCTTGTTTCCTCACTCTCGGAGAACAAACAATTTGACACAATTTCTTTGTCTCATATATTTCACCACTGAGAGTAGAATAAGGGCTGCCCTGAACGGTATCTTGACCTACCCGTATCCAATCATTGGGCTGACAGTTGGGCACATTGACCTTTGCACTCTGGCTGTCCATCAGTCCTTTGATGATTGGCTCAGAGGGACTCCTGGACGTGGTTATAGAGAACGGAACCATCCAGGACTGCTCTGAAACCAGCTGCCCTGTAGTGGGAGGGCAATAATGTAAGGCAGGGAAAAATAAAACAACATAAGATGAGGTAAGAAAAGCTATGATGAATTTAAATGAGATGGGATGGTACAGATTAGGTAAGGCAGGTCAAGTTAATTTGCGTTACATTCTGTAATACGTCTTTCAACCTCCTGGTGGAGTTAATTTGGGAAAGGTCAAGTAAGGTAAGGTACGGTACGGTAAAGTAAGGTCAGCAAGGTAAGGTAAGATGAGGTAAAATGCAGTAAGGTAAGGTAAGGTAAGGCAAGGTAAGATAATGTGAGAAAAGATAAAAAAAATAAGGTAAGTAAAGTAATATAAAGTAAGGCAGGGCAAGGAGGTGAGATGAGGTAAAATAAGGTAAGGTAAAGCAAAGTAAGGTAAGGTGGTAAGGTAAGGTAGGGTAGGAGGATAGGGGAGAGTAAGATGGGGGAGGGCAAGGTAGGATAAAGTAGGGTAACATAGGGTAACGTAGGGTAGGGTAAGGTAGGGTAGGCTAAGGCAAGGCAAGGCAAAGCTAAGATAAGGTAAGGTAAGCTAAGGTAAGATAAGGCAAAAGAGATGGCATCAGAACTTGGCAATTTCAAGAAACCACTGTATTGCAGTAGACTGAGAGGCATTTGATGATGGTAGAAAGGACTGTGTCCACCTGCTAATTAATCTATTTCGTCAGAATTTGTCTGTCACCTCAGCTAGACTATCACCTGTATTTAACCTGGTTGTCACCTGTTTCTTACCTGGCTGAGGGGCTCGGGACGAGAATTTCTCCTGGGTCAAGGTGACCCGCCTGGTCTCTGACTCTGGGTCTATAACCTCTTCCACCTGTGATGACCAGGTAAGATTTAAAATCAAGTGACTTGAGCAAACACTCACAACAAATTATAGTGTTTTTGTCAAGGTCAATTCACAATCACCAAAGTCCTTTTTTTTCTTCGTTTCAGATTTTGGGATACTAGTCTTGGATGCTAGTCTTGATCACTTCTACAAAAGTAACCTAATTTAACATTCATTATCTTGGGATTTTTTTTTTAAAGTCAATATTTCTTTTGAAACCCAAATCCATTCTGTCTATATCATAGTTTTGACTTTTGTGCAAAATGCTTTTTGTTCATTTTGTTAAAACAGTTATAACTGACGGGCTATTGTGTAATAATTGTGACAGGGCTGATATGTTTTAATATCAACCAGGTATTAATTATTTTGACGAACCTCAAACTAGTGAAAATTTGAAATCTAGTTCTCCATCCAATGTTTTTCCTCCCTCGCTGGTGCTCTTGCCATAAATTTAGTCCTCATTGCGTGCGAATGGCATATTTAACACACTATAATTGGCACCTCAAAAAGATACCGAATTGAGGAATTTGTTGGTTCTTCAAATGGCAAAACCCTTACAAAATATGGCTAAAAAAAATGATGGCTTCAAAATCGTTTCTCATCACAATTCCTGACAATTCCAATATCTGAATTTTGAATATACTCGACAGGTTTTCGGACACAAATCTTGGGAATCAAGCAAACATCTCTGGCATGAGATTGTTTTTTGAGACTTGAAGTGTAGTATCCAAAACAAGCTTCATCTCGTATTACCTTCTTACAGTTCAGGCTTGAAGAAACAAACATATCTGTTTGCAAATGAATTTCATTACTTCTAATGACTTTCCATGACCAAAGTTTTAATTCTTTATTGACCGTTTAGCTGTGGATTCAAATGACCATATATGCCTATTCGCTGACCATTTAAATAAAACGACAGTGATCCACAGCAAAAACCTATCATTCGTAAAATCATCATTCAATGACTGTCAACGACTGGCACTTGAACTGCAGGATCTTTCATGAACTACACCACTGAATATGGTGCCTGAAAACATAAGCCTTATTTAAAAACTAAACTTCAGTACACTTTACATGCAAGATCACCTTCATCATTTTTGTGACTAAAATATATTCCAACTCTATCTAGAATCTAGGATTTTGTGATATAGATCTAGTCTAGATATAGTTTTCACCTAGAAACAATTTTTCACTTTGATCTACATTTTTTAGCAAAAACCATCATCTTTTGCACTACAGATTTATTTATTTATGATACGAGATCCATCTCGGAATAAAGTTTCCCTGTCATGCTGTCCTCACAAATAATTATAAATACCCTTATTTTTGGTGTCAACTGAAAGTTTATTCAAATACCTATTCAACATAAGAACCATCAAGTTCCAGACATTTCTCCATAGGGGGACGCAGTGGCTCTGTGGTTCGGCATCTGCTTCAGAGGGTGAAAACAACTCACATCGGTGAGGTTGCGGGTTCTGCACGACTCGCGGGTCCTCTCATCGGGG
>JBCEWB010333945.1:0-21675 GCA_039654565.1 Peronia peronii | reverse complement strand
TCTATCTATCTATCTATCTATCTATCTATCTATCTATCTATCTATCTATCTATCTATCTATCTATCTATCTACTTATAAATATGTACATCTATACATAGGCCTATTATGTGTGTGTTTGATTACATAAATTGTTTTCTTTCCACATCACTATCAATTCCTCCTACCCCTACCATTTCCCGTAAAGTCTTGCATTGATGTCGCTTACTGATACAATGACGATCACACAGAAACATTATCCTCTCTTTAATCATTATACTCCCAGTAATTTGAATTTCTTCCTATAGCATTTTACTTATTTATTAATTCATTATTGAAACTTAAAACAGCTGCATTGTCCTTCACTTGGAGTTGCTGCAGTGGGCCTTGTTTATCAAACATCGGTGGATTAAGCCATGGAAGACATTGCACTAACCTGAAAGCACAACTAACCTAAGTAATTGCCACTGCGGGCACTACTGCAGAATGCCGATTCCCTTTAAGTAATATCTCAGTTTCAGGTGCGGTTTGTCCATTTGCTACAAATTTGAGGAGCAATGCACTATTAGGCTTTAGCTAACATCAGAACCTACAACATGTCTGGATGTTACATAAAGTGCAATGCATTATTTCTGAATCCTATTTTGTTCGTCTGCCCACATTAAATGCAAAACGCCCTTTTCTGATTATGCAGATGCAGGGCCAAATTCTTTATGCACAGAAATCAGCGCAGATATTCCGTACATTTTTAAATTTAGAGGCGTCACTCTGCATTGCAAATCATTCTTAACAAGAGCCAAAATGGGAAAGTTTACAGTGCTCCTTTTTCCTGTATACATATGTATAGATATGTAGTTTCATAAGCCCTTTCATTTTCGAGGCATTCGGAGACAATTAGAGACTAAACATGGCACCTATTATAAATGAGTATTATTATATAGGCAGACAGACAAATAGATAAACAGATAGACCTACAGACAAACACACAAACAGGCAAACATACAGACAGCCAGATGCATAAATATACTTACAGTTGTTAGTTGGAAATGGTTTCCCAGAAGATTTCAAACTTCGGTGAGTCCGTGATTAGTAACCAGATTGCAACGAAAGCTAAGAACATTGCCTATTCTTACATAGATATAGTACTGAGTTCATGATTACATAAAGCAACCTTGCAAAATTTTCTCTTTTATCTTTGACGATCCAAATGCTATAGCTGTTCTCAATCCAGCATCACTTCACAGTTGAGTCTGTCTGTTAGTTTGCTGATAAATTATTAAACTTCACATTGGAATCTTATTACACAGAGGATAAAATCGCATTCCAAAGCCGATCAGATGCGTTAGATTTTGTGAGAGATTGTTAGTTCGGTCTTATTGATAAAGCCATCTGGGTTCTGACCCTAAGTTACTGAGCAAAAACTCCAGAAGGGAGAAGGGGGAGGGGGGACCGAGCGATGCAGAGGAAAGTAGGAGATCGTTGTGCCCAGCCCTTTTATTTCCCTTTGCCGTACAATAGGGATATTGAACAAGCAGTATAAAGAAGAAAATCAACAACAACAACAACAATCTTTGAGCCCTTTGCTTGAAACATACACCATGACAAATTAAAAAAAAAAAAAAAATACACATATGGTATAAAGAAAATATTTCCTTCTTATTGTTATAATTTATCGAATGTTTTGGTGATCAGTCTTTCGAATGGCATGAAGTAAAGTGATTTTTTTCCTCTTTACACTTGCTTGCTCGACACCTTTTTTGTCTGGCAAAGGGAAATAATAGGGCTGGACACAACGATCTTCCATTAGACGGAGCCATGAACGGAGGCGGATGCTTTGTCTCTGCACGTTTATTTGTACATACTTTAGAATGGCCTACTGTTGGGTCAGATCGGCATCTTGGCCTGTCTTGGACTAACCCTCTAATAATGAAGGCAGATTTTTAAAAGACGATAATAGTTTCACTCTAAAGCAATGCCGACTATCAGCGATTCTATAGTGAGATTATTCATATCCACTGACCAGTGGTCACCTGTAAAAGTCTGTACTTTGTGATAGATCCTTTCTTTTTATCAACTTCTCAAAATTTCATTTATGTTCAGTATTACTGAGCTTCAATTTATCTCGTACCATATTTGTTGCACTGTATGGGATACAAAGTGTTACAGCTCGAATTATGTTAGTAGGAGGCTATGGCCTCATAGGCAGAAAGAAAGGCTTTAAAAAGCTTGAAATAACTGTTCTTGTTTACTGATGCAATGGATGGATTACATGGTGCCAATCATGGCATCAAAAGTGTTCGGGAAGTCATACTTATCAACATGTGAACGATTATCAAAGCATGAACAGATCATTTTCCTCCGCGTATGTCTAAAACATCACACATGGAAACAAATTGTACACCACATGTTCAAATGATTTCTTCATGCTGGATATGGAGTTCTGACAACTATGTGAAAAGACCATGAATGTATCCCATCTGAATCAGATTTTAGGCAAAATGTTTACCAATTAGTTATAGTAATAATAATAATTCTCAGTTGATTCTTGCTTGATCCCAATCCACAAAATTTGAATTTTTAGATATCGTTGGTCTAGTTTCCATTTTGCTTTAAAAAAAATAACAATATAAAAAAAACGACACATAAATCTTTTTATTTTTTAAATTAAAATAACTTTTCTTGGGGGGGGGGGCGTCGAATTTTCCCTTTGCCGCCTCTCTTCTGTTTTTTTCCCCGTCCCTCTATCGTCCGGGGGAAAGCAAGAAAAGTATAGAAAAGCAATGTAAGTTGTGGAAAGGGAGGGGGAAAGGGGAGGGGGGGGGGGTGAAAGGAACAGAATATAAGAGATCCCGCCCAGAACTACGAAAAAAAAATAAGAAGAATCAGATAGAGAAAAAATATAAAATTTAAAGAGTACAAAATTAAAATCGTATTCCCCCCTCCAAGAAAAGGGCGGAATGTGGAAAAAAAAAGACCTCTGATTCCCCGTCCCTCCCCCCCCCCCCAATCCGGCCTCTCCCTCACTCTTTACCTCACCCCATCTCCCCACACCCTAACTTGACAATCAGCTCTCCGTGATAGGGAAAGTGAGAGAAAGAAAGAAAAAAGGGAGAGATTGTGGTGTAAAATTAGGAGGGGGGGGGGGGAGAAGGAAAAGGAATGAGAGAACACTTGCCTAATGCTAATAACTTGTAAATAAAAAATAAACATAATGATAGAAGAAGAAGAAGAAGAAGATGAAGAAGATGAAGAATGAAAAATGTAAAAGCTATTTAAATAATGGGGTTGTTTTGGGAAGGGGGGGGGGGATTGTTGTTGTTGTTTTTTTAAATGAAAACAGTCTCTCCTGTTACCCTTTCTTCTCTCCATCGCCATGCGATTCCACCTCCCAAAACCAACTCTAGGCTATACTGAAAGTGTGAAAGAAAGAGACAGAGACAGAGAGAAGGCTGGTGAGCGGTTACGGGCAAAAAGGCAAGGGAGGTAGGGGGAGGGGGGTTGAAAAAAAAGAGAAGAATGAAAAAACTCGCAGGCCTAAACTGCACTGAAAAAAAAAAAGAAAGAAAAAGAAGAACGCTCGCTCCTACCCCTTCCTTTCTCCACAAAAGCCAAAAGCAGCTCTCCGTCATAGAGGAAGAGAGAGAGAGAGAGAATGGGAGGAGGGGGTAAATGATGGGAGGAGGCGGAGCAGTTGGAAGTTTAAAAATATTTTTTTTTTTAAGCCTGACCAGTTCTTTCATTTATTTGCTCAAGCACTGACATATTCACTCATACACTCACTCACTCATTCAATCACCCACTCACTCACTCATTCACTCACTCAATCAATCAATCATTCAATCATTCACTCATTCACTCACTCACTCACTCACTCACTCATTCACCTAGCAAAATACAATAACACAGTAATAATGATTCATATTAAGTACATGTATTATATGTTTTTAAAAAAAATCTCTCGCCAGCCTTCTTATGTTCCCCTACCCCATGTCCCCCTACCAGCCCCCCCCCCACCTCCGCCTTCCCCCCCCCCAACCCCCTCCCTCTTCCCAATCACACATCTAACCTCAGTCCCCATAACCAGTTCTTGATCATTACGTGGGAGCAGCCGGGGGAAAAGAAGGAAGAAGGAAGATGAAAAAAAAAAGAAAGGAAGGAATATGAAAATCGTCTAACATTACAATCATTAAAGGGGGGGGGGGGGGAGGGGGGAGGGGGGGGGGGGAGAAAACTACAGGTCTAAAACAATAAAACAATCTCGCCTCCACACCCCTCTCTTCCGCCGAGATAACCAACAGTAGGAAGTTGAAAGACGTAAAGAGACCGTAACGAACTCCTCCCTTCCCCCTCTCCCCCTGTGACACCTGCCTACCTCGATATTAACGTAATAATAAAGAGAATAAAAAATAATTGAAAATAAAAGGCAATACGCAACCACTTGCCTTTCAAAAAGCCCTGCACCAACTCCCCCCCCCCCCCCCCCACCCTTCCCCCTTCCCCCTCTCCCCTTTCTCCAGCGTGCTCTCCAACCTGTTGATATCCCAAAATCAGTTTGGTCGTCATTGTGAGGAATGAAGAAAGAAAAAAAAGCGTGAGGGCAATGAGGGGAGGGGTAGGTGGAGTTGAAGAAAAAATAATGAAGCCTAAAAAAAACTTCATGTGAAAACCGCTTAAATCCACAAAAAATAATTTTTAAAAAATAACAAAAACAATAAGAAAAAGAAACATCGCCACCGCCTACCTCTGTTTAGCAAAACCCTGAACGGACTTTCCGTCATAGGAGAAGACAGAGAGAGAGAGAGAGAAAGAGGACGTGAGAGGAGGAAGAGGAGGGATCAGGGAGAGAGAACGTGAGAACCATCCAACACCGCGCACAATAATTGAAAGACATTGCACCACACAAGCAGACAAAACGCGCGACTACATCTATTAACCCCCAGCCCTGGGCGCGCACAAAAATATACCAACAATACAATAATACAAAGCACAAAGCGAAAAAAAAAAAAAAAAAGCCCACAACAAAAAACTGAGGATAGGACAGATTTTTAAAAAGGAGGGGGGAGGCCGGGGGCGGCGTGAGGAAGGGGGTATGAAAGATAAAAACGATATGAAAAAAAAAAAAAGGTCAGTCATCGCCCCTGACAGACTTGCAGCAGCAGCAGCTGCCGCAGCAAACGACGACAGCAACATCATCATCATCACGATCATCAGCGCTATCGCTCCGGGCAGGCAACCGGCGACCCCAGCACACCATCACGACGGCGCCCATGAAATATGCAAGAAATATCACGTCGCTGCTGAATTATTGAAAGTTTTGAATTCGCCCAGCCCGGAGCAAAGAGTCTGGTCTCCTGAATATTTTATGAGTCGTGACAATAAAATGCTCTTCTTCCTTCGCCAGTTTCCATTCTGTCTCTTTCCTCCTCTTTTTGTCTTTTTTTTTTTTTTTCAATGTATATATGATTGTTTAGTTCTTTGCTTTTCTATTTTTTTAAACTATTCTTATTTGCTATCTCCTTCTGTGTGGGATTGTGTAGATTTTGAATCCTCGTCCCTCTTTCCTCTCTCTCTCTCTCTCTCTCTCTTTCTCTCTCTTTCTCTGCCTCTCTCTCTTTTTCTCTCGCTCTCTGTTTGTGTGTATGTTTTTGTGTCTGTTTATGGTTTTTAATCTTCCCTTCTTTTTTTGATAGCCATTTTTTCTCTTTTTCTCTCTTTCTATCTCTTTCTTTCTCTCTTTCTCTCTCTCTCTCTCTCTCTCTCTCTCTTATGTCGGTGTATTTTTGTTTTAACTTTTTTTTGTTTTCTGTTTCTTTTTTCTTTTTTAATCCTTTTTCTTCAAGCTCTCCCCCTCTCTGTACATGAATGTATATACATGAATATATATGTGTTTGTTGTTTTTTAGCTTTTCTATTGTATTTTTTTTAACCTTTCTTTCTTTCTTTCTATCTTCTCTTGTGTGTGTATATGTCTGTCTGGATGTGTATGTATATTTTAATCCTTCTTTTTTATATTTTCTTGTGTGTGTATGAGTGGGTGTGTTTTTATCCTCCTCCTCTCTCTCTCTCTCTCTCTCTGTCTTTCTTTCTTTCTTTTTCGCTGTGTTTGCCTGCATGTGCTTTATTTTTTTTCTCTTTTTCTATCTATTTATTTATATTAATCTTTCTTCTTTTTCCCCCTTCCCCTCCTCTCGACCAGTTCTCCCGTAATGTATTCTGTCTGCCTTCCCGGTTTCATTTGAATTTGCCTGTGTGTATGTACTATAAATAAGTAGGCATATTTGCCATTAACAACATAATATTATTGCCCCTTTGTAAACTGAGGACGCACAAAAAGAAAAAGCCTAATGCGAAATACTGAGTGTCTGGTAACATCTAGGACATTCTATCTTTCGACAAAGCTCTGAGGGCAATGTATTTATTCCATTGCCTTTGAGAAATGCGACGGCGATTAATAATGCAAGGCTCCATCGAAAGATCCGAACTGAACGCCCGTTTTTACCGTTTTACATCGCCCGCACTGGTACTTTGCTGTTACAAAGCATACATAGTTTATGAGTCCAGGCTTACTCTGGTGGGCAAAAGGTTGGCTGGGTTATTTCCTCTCAGCTATCGGTAATCTTTGGCAGCCAGGAATGAGGCAAATGCACTCATTTGCTCAATCATTTGTGCATTTTCATATTCACCCCTTCATTCCTGACCTACTCTTTCACTCACTCGCTCAAATATTCACGTATTCACTCATACACTCACTCATTCAGTCACCCACTGACTCACTCATTCATTCACTCACTCGCTCACTCACTCATCTATCAATCAATCAATCAATCAATCAATCATTCTCATACTTTCACTTATTCACTCATTAATTCAGTTAGACATTCATTTACTTAATCATAATTCATTCTGTCTCTCTCACAGCACATACTCACTCACTCACCCACTCACTCATTCACTCACTCACTCATTCACACACTCACTCACACATTCATTCACTCTCACTCACTCGCTCACTAAATAAATCAATCACCTAATCGTTTAATCAATCACTCAATCGTACAATCAATCAATCAATCAATCAATCATCCACCCACTCACTAGTGCACAAAATCAGTCTTTCACTCACTCACTCACTTAGATACCTCACAGACAGTCACATACAGTCACTCACTTGTTCACTCTCATTCACTCACCTACTCACAACTCTTCACTCACTCACACAAACTTTCTGTCTCACTCACTCTCTCACTCACTCATTCACTCACTCATTCTCTCACTCATTAGGCACGACATCAATATTCGTAAATTAAATATGAGATCCACAAATTAAACATTTGCTTTGTTGGAATAAATAATCAATGTCGAGAAAATTGTCCAGCGTTCCTGGGGAATTTCTTTTTACCATATATTTTATGTTTTATTTATAACAAACTTGTGTGTATATATACATAATATTTAGACATATAAAATGTTGGTGATTTCTAGTTGTTAACGTTTATAAAGGAAAATACCCTCAGCAGGAAAGGGTCTTTAAACACACCAAGCTTTGATTAAAGGAAATCATGAATACATATCGATGTTAATATAACTTGAGAAGACTTTATGCACTTATTTTTGTAATCAACTGAAACAGTCCGAAAGTGGTTGGCGTTTTTTTAATGTAAAGACCAATCGAGAATGTTACAGAAAGTCATTTCTGCCATCAGTGATAGACCCTTTTGTTTATCAAACTGCTGTCTATATGCATGTGAGTGTAAATATATCCTGCCACTTTGCTGTAGCTCATCAACTATGAATGGAATCTTCCTTTGAGGACAAATAAAGCTTACATTGTCTTATCTTTTTTTCAAAACAATGAGACTTACAGTTTTCTTTCTCTGGTAATGTGGGAAGGAGACAGGCATACTGCAGACAGCTTAGAAATCATATCTACAATCTGAAGAGCATTTCTTAACTGGGAGCACTAAACCTCAGCAAAACACAATGTCCCATACAAAAACAAACGCACACTACAAAATGATACAAAAATAAACTTATACTTGCTAGATCTACTTATTCTAACACAAACTTGATCCACTTTTAGTTTCGTAAGTGTTCAGAGTATTGCACCTGCTAGATTTTCCAGTGAATATTGTTTAATAATGTCAGTGAACTGGTTTGTCAAAATGTCGCTATATTAAAGAACTAGTAGAGAACCCACGGCTTTCTGGGAGATCATTTTACAAAATAGATCAAACCGATACTGCTTTGCGACTTAAAGTGTATGACAAGCGTGCGCATCTCGATGTTGATACTTTGCATGATTAAACTGAGCTTCACTCAAAAAAATGTATTTGGCGTTTTGAACGCGGCATTCCCTGGAACGTACAATTCGGATCAAACACTCTCTCAAGTTTACTCTTCAATTATTCTTACCTTTTTAAGATAACATCAAACATAGTAAGATTTTTTTTTCGGCTTTATGTAGGTACAAACATAGATCTATATGCAACAATGTTGTGTGCTAAATTTCATATGAGTACGTTCAGCAGTTTCCGAGTCCATAAGCCTTTTATGGGTTTTGTTGCAGATGTTGCAAATCTATTGAGTATAGATTAAATCTAGAGATACCGGCTTTGGTCCATCCTGGCAAACGACCTATTTTTTATTTTTTTTTTATTCTCTAGCAGTTATTCATACAATTAAGTATCTACGTTCCAAACATTCAAATCGATTTTGATATTGGTTTGCATTTTACATACCCAGAACCGAAATCTTGTCATCCCAGCCTGGATGTGAATAAAGTGTTACACAACACAACTGCTCAATGATCTCTACCTGAAACAACTGCAAGTCACACCCTTCGCTTTTTTTCTTCAGAAACAAATTATAAGACTTTCATGACAGCACCGTGTGCACTTTCCTCACAATTAAATCGAAATCATTATCGCCAGCTCTCAAGAACTAATATTAATATTCATGGACTGTTTGAAATTTAAAACCATTGTTCATTAGATATTGGAGAGACATGCAAAGCAAGGCAGTACCAAGCAATCAATAATTTGAATCAGATGTAAAGAAATAAGGTTTAAATATTTAGAACGGTGTTGGATCACACTGAAATTAAAACTGAAATTAGCATGTTATAATAGAGAAGATTAAATTAAAAATGATTCATTATTTCATCTTTGTAGTGGTTGACTTGGGAGATGTGGAGTCTTTAAATAGGATGAAAATTACACTCATAATGACACTTTATATTCTCTCGTTATAAGCAGTAACAAACTCGATAAACAGGTGAAACAAAAATTATTACTAAAATAATTTGAAAGATCCTAACACATGCAAACAACATCAATGGGCCAGGGCACCGCCACGTCCCCTATAGATTAAAAAAAATTAAATAGCATGAATGACTAAACAATACTGAGAAAAGATAACAACATCACAAAGGTAGCAAATAACGACAACAATAATAAACAACACAGCACTGCATTGACTGGACAACAGCGCTACCAGTGGCCATGGCAGGCACCCTGAGAGAATTATGTCATCTCATTAACAGTTCCAGTCCTATAATATAGCGGCTTGCTTTCTGTGGATAAAATCATACTCGAATATGTTCTTACGTTTGTCAATGTCTGAGTGTAGCACCTCAGCAGCATTTGAAATGATACTGCTTTGGTTGTTTTCTAATTAATGAATTGATTCAATAATTTTCTATCTATTTATTATTATTAGTATTCATTTATAATTAATTAATTTATTAGTTTGTTTCTCAAATTGTGAGTGAAGCAACCATACAATCTTGTTTAATCTGTCAAAGCTAAAACTTGAAGGTTTAATTTCCATGTTCTTTTCAGAAATCTCTTTAGTATGTAAAATAAATTGTATTATACACTTCAAAGTAAACATCTATGACAGTCATGTATGTAGTTTGTATAGTTCCCGGCATAATTTCATTGTATTTCCTTCATTTTCGTATTCCTCAGGGCCACCATGGAGACCAGCGATATCGCTGAAGTGGTTGTAAAGAAGGAGCCCTGTGATAATGAGTCTGATGACGCTGAAAACAATATAGATAACAGACAAATCATCTGTGCCACAAGTGACAGTTCCACCCCAACTAGCACTGGTCCGCTCAGGTACGTAAGTAGGCGAGGGCGGCCCCCCGGTGGGGGATACTCTATGAAATCTCACGCCCATTACGTGAGTTTCAGCTCGACACCCCTGACAACTTCCACCGAGCTGGGCAGACAAACGTCCTTGGCATCCAGTTCATCCCTATCACCTCAAGATCTACTGAAGAACGGGGGTTCTACATCCTCAGATACCCTGGACATCCGTCGATTCGGATTCCAGGGCTTCGATTCAGATAAAAACTCGTTTCGATGTGACGGATGTGACGTGATATTCTCAAGCAGAGATACCTACGCCATGCACATGCTGCTCAGAGCCAAGAACGAATCATGTGTAGCTCTTCCGACCTCGGCCATCTCCTCTAACCCAGAAAACCCCACCCCTCGGGAAAAATTTGAACGAGAATTGAGACAACAGGCCATGATTACGGCGCTGCGGAATCAGGCGGCGGCCATGTCAAAAGCGGCAGCCGCAATGATGCCAAAGTCCAACGGACCTCACGACACTTTGTCATCTCTAAATCATCTAGGGTCGGCTTCTACTAGAGACGATATAAGTCTGGCTGGTAATAGTGGTGTGGAAGGATCTTTCAACTTCAGCAGTCTCTTCTCTATGGATGCCTACGGTCTCTATGTAGATCCCCGCCAGTACAGACGTTTCCTTGAAGAATATGGTCTACGGACCTCAGCATCGACTGGCTCGCTAGCCAGTATGATGGAGCAGTTGAGCTGCAGTGTGTGTGGGGAGCTCTTCAGTAACAAAGATGCCCTGGCTATGCATATGATGTTCCACACACGGGAGGAGGAAAGCGATACAAAGCCTCCTGTAGCATGGCCAGATGGCCGAGTATCTGTTAACGTGGCATCGACACTGTCCTCGACGCCATTTTCAACAATGGCAACTTCAGAAACTAAAGAGCCCTTTAAAACTGATTCAAGTAGACAACGGGAGACCAACAAGAGTGGGGACCGTGAACTCACAGCTGAGAGGGTGGCTGAACTCAAGCGCATGGCCATCGAATCGTCTCTGCGATCACCCAGTAAGAAAACGTCGGTCAGGCAGTCATCAAGACCCAAAAGTGTCTCTCAAGACATGGTAGTGACCTCCACTGCTCAGACCAGACCTCTCAGTGCTGACGATGCCATGAGACTTACCAAGTTCGGACCCAAGGGAGCGATCGGTGCTCACAGTCCTATTGCCTCCAGTAATAGAGACAACTGTGGAACAATCGTTTATAAACGTCGCCGATTTGCCACCACCGATGACGATTCCGTCTTTGAGTTACGACAAATGTCAGCGGACCCTCTAAAGCACAAGAGGATGAGACACGAGGGCAGTCTTTACGAATTCTTTTACCGCAACAATAACACAATCTCGGCTCCACTCGCGCCAGATGGCGAGGGCGATCCCAAAGTGTGTGACAACCATGTATCGTCAGCGTCCGGACCTCAAGATTCAGATGAAACATCTGAGGGAAGTTCTGGCCTCGACCAGGAGTCAAAAAATAACAACAAGGCTGACATAGGTCAAACATCAGATTTCACCAAAGTCCGAGACATTCCATACCTGGAAGCCATTATGTCTCAGGACGCCGTTCTGATACCTCTGGGTACCTCAGATAGGGAGGAAGACAGGGACAAATATCCTGAAGAAAGAACAAGGAGAAAAGAGAATGCCTCTCGTTTCATACAGTCTTCGGCCTTAGACTTCAGCATCGGCAGTCGTGAGCGTAGGGAAAACACTTTCAATATGGCCGGCTGGTACGGTGGTGAAGCTAGTCGGGATAGCGTTGTTCCATCTGAAATTCAACCATCTCAACAGTCTAACAAAATGCTAGACAGAAACGAGTACCGACGTAATGTATTTAACCAATATCCGAGTCTCACCCCAGGAGCCATGGGACGGTTAGAGATACGAAGTCAGACAAGCTCCAGCGGGTCTCCTCAAGCTGGCAGGCAGGAGGGTACCGTCTCTGACCATTCTGACACCGTCGGCACTCAGAGAAATTTCACCGGAGACTCGACGTCCCGAGTTGGAGAAGCTCGTTATTGCCCGCATTGCGAGATTCTCTTTCTAGATGTCACGCTATTCCACCTGCACATGGGCCTACATAACGTGAACAACCCCTGGCAGTGCAACACCTGCGGGCTGGTCTGCTCGGGAAGACTGGAGTTCAACACTCACGTCTTACACTACTGACACTGATTTACCTCATGCTGTGCTTTGTACATGTGATGCACGGCATGTTCAGTATTGCGGGATCCACTTAATTTGCGATTTTAGGTTAGCTCTCAAGAAATAAATGAACAAAACCAAAAGTTTTTAAATGATCATAAAATGTTTGAGGTGTTCATCCTCCCAAACACTGTCCTGAGTTTAATTGCGAGCGAAAAAGAAACTCAGAGCAAGGTTATGATGGGTAAAACTTGTAATACTTGTCTTTCATATAGTGCTGCATAATGCGATGTTGTTCTTTCATGCTTTTAGCTGTTCTAAATTTTTTAATGATAGGCCCCATGAATTGCCTGTTTTCATTCTCTTCTTCCATCTCTGTCCCTCGGCTCCCCTTCCTCCTTCTTTCTCTTACTCACTCATTCATACACTCACACTCTTTTGCTCTGTCTTTTTTGACTGGTTCTTTTTTTTTTCTTCATTTATGGTGATACTGCCTGTGTAACTGTTATGATGCCTAACAATATTTGGCTTATAATTCTCATATTTGCAAAAAGACTTTTCTTCCACATTCAATTCCACGCTTGATTTCTGTTGAACTGCATCTTGCCATGGCATAATAACACTACAGCAACTCCGGCGAAGCCATTTTAAGTCAAAAATTAAAACGAAACACACTCCTCTTTCAATCACTCTTCAAGTCAACTTTAATAATGTCCACATCTAGTAGCCTTTGGTAGGAAACATCACAGTTCAGTTTAAATAACTAAAAAAGAAATGGTGCCAAAAGATACGATAAGATAAGATGAATTTTCTTTGTCCTCTAAAGAAAATTCACTGTTGATGAAACAATATATATTTAAGATAAATGTACACTTGCATGCAGATAAAAATATCACGAATAGCATCGAACAAGGCAAGCTCAAGGAACAAGGTAGTCATTCTTGGTTTACCACGGTATTGAAGTTTTAATTCCTTTGAACTTCTATGTCTGTTATTTTACTTTTACGTTATATATTGTCATTATTTGTTCCACTTATACTGTCAGTTGTGAGTTTACAAGAGCAAATGGCAAATGGGTGTCTGATGCTTTCTTTCTTTGAATTTGCTTTCATCTCCCTTTCTGTCCTGAGCACTATTGGAATCTAGATTTGTGATCAAGGGTTAGGATATTGGACATATCTGAGAAATGGAAATGCAAAAAAAAATAGGCTACTAGATCTAAATGATTAGATATTCACATCTGGAGAAAATGGAGCCGTTTATTTCATCCTTTGAGTTGTGATATCAATGAAACTAAGATAGATTTTGGACGTGTTTTTTTTTAGTTCCTTTTTTTTTCATTGGGACACTGAATGAATAGCCTTTAAATATATTAAGATAAGTAACATTTGAAAAAGAAAACCAATCGGAAAAGAAGAAATCGATTTTCTACCATACTGTATTTCTGTTCCTCATTTTTGTTCCGCTTCTTTGCTGAATAACATTTTTCATGCTATTGTTTCCATGACAAACTGAGTTGTGACTGGAAACAAACTGGCAAGTATTTTGGCACATCATTTAAACATAAAGTAATTCTGTCAAAGTTTTCTGTAATATTTTATTCCTATTACTGTCAGCAGCGATGAAAATGGAATAACTTCCGTCATTTACAATATTTCTGTTGAAAAACATTGGGGAAAAATCTACGATAGAAATAGGAATTTCCCCGGTCATGACTGAACAAGACAGCACAGACAACTGACGATATAACAAAAAAAATGAAAAGCCACTTTTGGGAATGTTCCAGTCATTAGTAAACTAATATAAAGTATAAAATAAAATTTAATAAAATAAAATAAATTAGATTAAATTCAATTAAAATAAGATGAAATAAAACAACCTGAAATGAAATAAAATTTAATATTAATCAACAATATATGATAGAATAAAATGTGAAAAAAAAGACAAAAAAGAATCAATTCCTTCAGGTTTTCATTTTTAAAAAAGATGGAATTTCCTTTTTTCAAACTTACAACAGTGACGAGGAAAGCAAAGTTCCAAATTGTGAAAATGAAAGTGAGGAACAGCGAACGAAGACAAATAAAGTGGCCAAATAATAATATTATGGTGTCGGAAATCACAAGTACAATGTCGATGAAAAATCTGTAATTCTGTCTATATTATACGAAATAGTTCTCATAGGATTACCAAAGGTTCTAAAACACTGGATAGTTTCTTGTTGTGTCTTTTTTCCGAGAGATCGTGTATCTTTACGTTTTTTCTTTCAATCTTAACTCTGACCTCTAGATCTAATAAAGTTTATTGGCACACACTGACATGATCGTTCTCTTGATGTTGTTGTTGTTGTTGTTGCTGTTGTTTTGTTTCGTCTCTAAATATATTTGTGCATAGATGTATGTATGTGAATATATGTTTATATGTGTGTATGCGGGTAGCCTATATAAAAATAAAAATGTGTATGCGAAGTAGATGCCTAGGTAAGTGCGTAGGGAAGTGGATAGATGGGCGGGTGAATGAGTAGATCGGTTGATAGTTAGATGAGTAGACAGGCAGACAGACAAACAGAATTGCAGTCTGTCAGCCAGCCAGCCAGCCTACTTGAACGACCGACAGACAGACTTGTAGGCACATAGACCGACAGCAAGACTTGCTTAATGTATTTGACACAGCCTAAACAATGCATTAAGTTTCAACATCATTTATTGTGTTTTATTTCAAAATTTCTAGCAGGTATGTATAATCATTTTTTTAAAAATAATGTCTTACATGTATGTGGTTATCTTGAAAGGGAAAATACCGTGTTTTCTTTGCTTGGACGTTGTAGTATGTGGGCTCTCAACTTCCGGGATGCGATTCGGCCGGATAAGATTGGTGTGTGAACTGGACGTTAACTGTTGATAGACATGCGGAAGAGGGTCAAAGACCAATGCCATTATATTATACTTTCAGAACTGAAACCATAATGAATTAAGGATATCTGAGGCCTAAGAACAGACAAATTATTGGACATCATTTTTAATCCTATAAGTTCAGCATAAGTGCGAAGTGTCTGCCTAGAAACTACCATGCACCAGATCTTGTGCATAATAACCTATTGTGACCCATGATCCAGATTATTGTATGTGCTTTTCTTCGATACTTCCTGTTTACGAAAACAATCGTGGTGCATTATGGTGTCTTGTTATGCCCCACCAAAGCCGGAAATGCCGTGGTACGTGATGTGTACAAAAAACTGACTGTTATAGGCCTGTGTTCTTGTTATTGACTCGCACGATTTCCGTGCGCACTGACAGAAAACAAGCGAAAGTGAGACATTCTTTTGTATCACTACTTTCGTATGGCCGATGTGGTTCATATTGGCGAGGACAGTAACGACTGTCGGATACCTAGAAAAAAAAAACCATGGCATGTGCTTGTGACACATCAGTGGTGATACGATTTTTTAACACAGGCTACTCTGATCACAATAAATACACTTCTTCGGGCGTGCATTTCTCTTCAGATACTCGTGGAAAACGCGCATGTCAATATGAATGCTACACAAATCCAAGAATACATGAATATGCTTTCTATACCAGCAAATAACAAGAGGGCACACATGCCATTCAGGGTTGAAAACAAATAATTATGGGCTCACAAAAGGAACACAATATCATTAATATTCTCTGCTGCTCAGTGACTGTGGCCAGTTAAAATTATGAATGATCATACAATTCAATGCAGAGAGATGACTTTCCAACCAACTTTAAGGTGCGGCATACCATTTTGATAGAACAGTGACAAAATACATTTTACAGAATAGCGACGCTTAATACGAGCATTGTACCATTCAGTGAAGGTTACACAAAAGATGTCCATTAAACTATACCATTTTATGCCGAAAATGATTATTGCACAAGATAATCAATTAGTATCCTATGCAGAAATTGAGTATAACATAAATCAAGATACACAAAGCATTGCTGTCTACAAGAAATACCCCCAGCATCGCTTCATTTCAAGCAGAGAGCGATATGTTCAGAAAATATAATAACAATAATAATAAAATTGAATATAACAGGACATTTTTTACTAAATAATATGCTTTGTATACATAAACGATAACTGAAACAAACGCCAAATGAGTCTATCAATGTTTTGTCAAATGATGGACTAGGCCTAGGGATACCGAACCGCTCCGCACCCTGTGAATGGACAGCAGTACTCCTGGCTCTATGCTCAAACAAAACAGCTACTCCCACCCCTTCCCCCACCCCCATCGGCCATTGTCATAACTGTCCTTTGCTTACCGAAAGGTCGACATCCACATCTAAGGTGTACCTCATCAGTGCTTGCATTTCTTCCTCAGGAACTCGAGAAGAAAATAGAGGACAGATTATTGAAGGACCAAGTTGATAACAAGTAAGGAAAGTCGGCTTAGGTCCTTTTTACATGAGACCTTTGTTAACAGAGTGATAATGAAGCTAGCTGTGAACAGAATTATAGGATTTGGGTTTGGGTTTAACAGCGCGCCAGCTCAGTGGGCCAAATACGAATTGCGACTGCTGACAAGGCCTGAGTGAGTGGGATAATGATTAGGCTGACAGGATCAAAAGTTCCCAGGTCCGACCGCTAATGAGATTGATCTTTATATATGGGAAAGATAGTTTACACATATTTTCTGATTCAACTGAGGTTGAAATGAATGTCCGACTATAGTAAGCGAGGTTGTTGTTAGATTGATAAGGATCAAGAACCAAACAGCCAGCCACTTGGTCTATTTCCAAGGAAACTGGGACCATACGTAAGTGTGTACATTATGTTCCAATGTCACAATTCAACCACCTCGCGAATGGCTACGCCAGCGGAATCGTTAGGTTTGTCTGAGTAACAGAACTGCAGCATAATTGTCAAGCGCTTAGAGCCCCTATAATAAAGAAATGAATCTATAATAATTGCTCTTTGTTACTGTACATGTTATTCCTTCTCCCCCCCTCCCATCCCCCATCCCCACAACCACACATACACACTCATCCACCCATCCGTATCCCGTTTTAAGCATGCGTGCAGAATGAGCTGCATCCTTTATCGTTTATTTGGAGTAAAGGTAAACATAAGACAAAGACTTCTACACGATTTTTAAAAAATAATAACACAATTTTTTTTTTTTATTCCAGTGTTGCACAGCCTACAGGACTGAAGTTTGAACTTGAAGATGATCCCTTAGAAGTGGCACTGAGCTACGCAACTTGATAGATTTGGCTTCATTTGAAATCTACTTTTCTGTGATCCGAGGCAAATGTCATTTCAAAGCCAAAAAATACACACACAAAAAAAAAGCTGTAAAAAATGAAAAAAAAAAAGCCGAAAAATGCCAAAAAAAAAAAAGACAACTCACAAATTACAACAGATATTTGTTAAGTGTTCAGGTAGCATGTACAGCCAAAACAGCGAAAAGTTGGGTAATCAAGCGGCATATAAGTCAAAATGCATCTACATGATGCGGCATGCGGCCGCACATTTCTCGGATCACAGACTATTAATTTTCATACCATGGCAACTATTTCTCCTCCCTCTGCGCTTGTTACATCTATTTTCTTTTATAGTCACTACAGCTACAGTAGCAACACACAAACATTATTACCACTGAAATTACTTCTTCTGCTACAACCTCTTTACTATTAGTACTATACAGGTTATTGCTATCTTAAGTACAACTTCTACGATAATAACGCAGTCACTGCTACTGTTACTGACTACTGCTAATACAACTACTACAACTACCACTAGTGCTGCTGCTACTAATGCTATTCCTACAACTAGTACTAAGCACTACAACTGCTATTACGAATGTAACCACTACTATTACTACTAACTAACTACTATATTTACAGCAATACACCTACTGTTTTAAAGGAACGTTACTACTGGTGCTGTCTGCATTGCTACAATTATTAATATCGCCATCGTTATGATATTCTTCCACTATTATGATATAAGCTATCTTGTGCTATCGACAGTAATCAAATGTTACTTCATGTAGTAAATAATGCATATTGAGCGTCATATAAATTTACTCACTTCCAGATTCGGGGAGTTGAACTTTATCCGTTGGGCGTATGCTCCAAAACCGGAAATCCCCGTTAATCAAAGGTCTGCAAGGGACAACGTTCTTGCAACCAGATACAGGGCATTTCAACATTGTCCTGATGTCTTTCACTTCTTCCGGGTAGTCTTGCAGTAGCAACGGGCAAGTGTTAGCAAAGCATCTGTATTATACGACAATTGAAATTTAGTGTGAGTGAAATGGAATTCCTTTTTTTTTTCTCCCTCCTTTTTTCTTTCATTCTTTTTCTCTCCTTCTTTCTTTCTTTTGTTCAGTTTGGTTTTTTTTATTCTTTTATTCTTTCTTTTCTTCCTCCTTCTCTCTTTCTTGTCAGCTATCTCTCTTCCTTTCTGTCTCTCTATTTTCACTCATTGGTTCCTTCCAAATATAATTATATTCATAAGACAAAGGAGTGCTTGCATAAATATATAAGCAAACAAACAAAGAAAAAAAGGCAAAACAAACTTGTTCACTTTACAAACAAAGGAAGAAGAAAATAAACATATATAGGCAAAAACATGGCGGTTTAAAAAAAATAGAAGGAAAAATACCCGCTTTCCCTTCTTCCCTAAATAATTATGATGATAAAACAAAAGCAAACAAAACAAAAAAATTGTCCAACACCCATAACTAACGATAGCTACATCAAATCACGATCATGATGATGAAAATGATCATGACATGGATCTTGTCTGTTTTACTTTCTTCTTTTTTCTTTTCTCATATTCAGTTTGAGGATATTATTTTGTTTATAACAGAATTGTATCATTACATTAAACTAGTTAGCTCTTGATATTTCATAGACATGCTGGCTTGCAAGATTTATGATATTATTGCTACATGAAGATGGTCATTGTTCACCACACACCTTTTTAGTAACGAGATGAATCTGGCTTAAAATGTTCACCTGGCCCAAACCCAAATAAACTTTCACCTGGCCGCAGTAGTCACTCCAAAAATGAAACTGGAGCCTAAACAGATATTTTGTCAAAATACTTTAGTGGACCTATACCGTGGTTTGAATTTCAAACATCGTATCTGACAAAATAATATACGTGTTATGGTGTTCATTAAAAGAAATGAATTAATGACTGAAATTGAGGGGGAAAAAAGGCATATTTTTATGTTCTTTAGGGTATAGATTTGTTACATAGAGATACTGATGTAACCGAAAAGAAAGATGCAGATTCTTTTACTGAGTGCGCATTTGGAAAAAAAAAAAAAAAAAGGTTAGATTTCATTCAGATATGCAGGTACTGGGTTTCAAAGCCACAGGACAGACTTATACGGTGCGTACCTGCGGCAAAAGGTGTGACCACACGTTAAGGTGAATGGTTCCCAGGCTACACGCATACATCCCGGACACCACTTGCCTTGTTCAACTTTCGGCTGCTCCGGTTGGCTAACTTCGGCCTAGGAATTCATTGCAATTTATAACGTCAAAACAAAATCCATGGAAAAAAAATGTTGAAATAATAATTATGTCAAAGTATACTGCCTATTGACTAGCTATTGCAGTACATTTAGATATAATTATGATGACGCGATTTGTCATTGTATAGAAAATGGTTTGTTTGCTGAAAGTGGATGCCTTTACAAAATGAAAGAAAATGAACTGAGATAATCTCTGTTGAATTTAAGTTCATAATACAATATGATCTTATCTCATCCTGCTAGCATGCTTCACTTAAATCTGTTCTTTGTGTAAGGTGTTCATCTAATTTCAGAAGATGAATGGACATTGGGTTAATTATGCTTGAAATTAAGCCCACGTCAATCCATATACATGTATACCAATCGGGTAGCAATCTTTGTTAGTTAATCAAGATATTCTAGCAATAAGATGATGATGATGACGATGACATTGATGGTAGTGATATTTTCTCTTTGCTGCTACAAAATACTGATGCATTTTACCGGCTTCTCCTGCTGAATCCATTTCTCTACGATCGGCTCCGAGGCCAACTCGTAAAGAGTTGCGAATCGGCTTTGACAATGCGAAGGACGCCACAAGCGTCTACTGTGTGGAGCCATTACTCCGCTTGAACAAAGTCACGACAGATCTCCCTTATAGTTTCATTGTGTTTCGTGGATCCTTGGTGTCCACTCACAGGGTACTAAACAAACCAAGTAACCGGAAAGAGAAAGAGAAAACGAACAAGCGTATCATATCATCTATTAGGAACTCATGGGGAACGTTTTGATATCTGCAAAGAACCTAAAGGGCAGAACAGTTTTGATATCGGTGGGGGAAATCAATGGAAAAAATGTTGACATTTGGTAAGAGGACTCGTGGGGGAAAAGTTTTGACATCTGTCAGGGAACTAAGATGAAAAATTAAGGTACCTGTAAGGGAACTCAAGGAGACACGTTTCCGCATCTGTGGGCACTCAAGGGTACACGTTTTGGTATCTATGAGGGAACTCGGGAGAGGGGGAGGAGGTGGATGAGGAATGTTTGGTATCTGTAAGGAAATTCAAGGGAAATGGTTTTGGCACCGGTAAGGAAGAGAAGTTTTGGCATCTATAGGGGAATTCAGAGGAAAAGTTTTGACATCTGAAAGAGAACTCAACGGGTCAAGTTTAGGCATTTGTAGGAGAACTCAGGGTTCCACAGATATGTCAAACAAGTTTGACATATCTGTGGAAACGCAAGGAAACAAGTTTTGTCATTTATAATTGAACTACAAGGGAAAAAATGTTTTGGCATGTGTGTGCTATCTTAGAGGATGATGGCTTTGAGATGTGTAAGGACAACTCAAAGGAAAATTGGTATTTTTATGGGAATTCAGTGTAATAACAAAATTTAAAAAGAAAACAACAACAACGAAACAAACAAACAAACAAAAGCAACAATTGCAGCTGACTTAATTAAGAGTTGTCATGTCTCTTCTGATCAGTCAGTGGACGAATGCAATTAATAAATAATTTGAGAATTTTCAGTTTCCACAACCTCTGTTAAGTAGGCTTTGGGACTTAATATGGTGAAATCCAGATATAAGTGGGAGATGAAAAGTATGAAATGGTTCTCAGCTTTGATCGTTATCTGTTCACTTTTATCACATAGATATTACTATTCACGCATTTAACTTGCAAACCATGCAGACCCCTAATACAAAGAGCTGGATAAAATCACAATCATTAATCAATCAAACGATCAACAAAGTATTCGTGATGTACTTTCTTTTCTCCTTCCTTCCTTTCCTCCCTCCCTCTCTCCATCCCTACCTCCCTCCCTCCCTCCCTCCCTACCTACCTACCTACCTACCTATCTACCTATCTATCTATCTATCTATCTATCTATCTATCTATCTATCTATCTAT
>JBCEWB010333834.1:0-21675 GCA_039654565.1 Peronia peronii | reverse complement strand
TGAAAGAGTAGGCTGCGTGCCGCTGTCCGGGCAAAATTTCCAAATTCCAAATTTCTACCCACAAAAATTCTCACTCAGCAAAACCAGATAACCTCTTAAAGCCGAGATAATCCTTTTTTATTAGAATTGAAAGGCTTAAGAAAAACAAAAGTGTCCTCCAAGTTCCTCACTTCTCCAGACAAAGAACGAACATTGATGGGAAAGAATGAAATGTGGGCGAGAGGAGGAGGGGAGGGGGGGGGGGGGTGAGGGCTACAGTTAGCTTCGAGTGCGAGATGGCATTTCAGCTGTTACCCCAGATTTGTTGTTATTTTGATTGTGGTTTTGTTATTTTAGTTGTCTTTAGTTGCCGGTATTTATTTATTCATTTATTATTTTTTTGTTTTGTTTTGAAGTTGTTATTTAGTTATGTTATTTTGTTATCTATTTTTTATTGTTTGGGTGCAAGATTCCTCGCTCCTGTCGGTTATTTTTATTTCAGGCCTGTTTATTGTTTATTTTATTCATTTTACATATATTTATGTTATTTTGATCGGACGTTGAATTTCTGTTGGGAGTTCGAATGCTTTTATCAAACAATTCTTAGGGTTTTGCTGGTCTGCTGGACAGAAGGCTTGAGAATTCCCGTACAAGCAGCGTCCATGGCGGCAGCTCGTGAGTGGATGGGCACGTTGTGTGATACAGACAGCCAGAAACGCTTGAGCATCATTGTTATCTTATCTTCGACTGCCAGAGAAACAAAGACCCGTTCTTGTCTGGAAGGAGAAAGAAACATTTATTGGGTGGTGTGGAGCTAGTCTGCCTGGAATGCGTGAAACACATGCATATTAACGCTTTGTTTTTGTATTTTAATGTCATTCTCGTTACTCAGACTTTGGTGTCCAAAATTGTACACTTTACAAATAATTGCACTTTCTATGAGGCTGCAAAGATTAGGAAATGACATCTTCATTGTAAGAAAGTTTGAAGAGCAGAACATGATTTCTTTGAATTTTTGGAGGACTCATGTAGCGGCTCGAAAGATGAAACCTCGTTTGAAACAAACGTGCAAATTCTCCAACATAACAAGCACATACGTTTGTCGCCGGACATAGAAAAAATACGGCTAGAATAAGGCAGACATCAGATAAGATGAAAATTCGTTACCCCCCCCCCCCTCCCTCATTTCCCTGTCCATCTATGGTTTCAAATTGTCTGGGAATGAGGATTTAATAAGTGACGCTCATTATTACATGCCGAACAAACGCAGTAATGCCAGAGATTTATAGACTTCTCTTTTGCTCTACTGATATGGGCCTGTGTCAAACTACGTATACACATGTAGATAATAAATGATATAGGTTAAAAAGTCCACCTTCTGAATGTTTTGCGACCTTGAGTCACCATAGCATGCACTTTGAATAGGCCGTTAGAAACGAAATAAAACAAATTAGAGAAGAGAGATCAAAGCAAAACAAACAGAAACACATGTTTGTGGGGTCCGTATGCGGACGTGTTTGTGAGAGTGTGTGCGTGCATTTTCCCTGTTACAGCTGTTTGATACACTTTGTGTGCCTATCAAGGAACTCCTTAGTGCCTATAAAGATTTGGCTGACTGATAAAAGAAAAATGCCCTGCCCCCGCCCCCCTCTTTTGGACTGTTGCACTTGTGTTTTGTTTTGTTTTGTTTATTTTTTGCTTTGTATGAAATTGCGACATAGCACCCGGAACTGAGCTAGACTACTGTATTCAAATCAATGTAATGAGTAAAGAGTCCCAGCTGGTGAACTTCAAATACAGAATCAAATGTATACAGAGACAGGGTTTTGTTTGCTTGCTTGCTTGTTTATTTCATCTTTCAACCTCCTCCGGGGTGGTTATTTCGACAGGGGCGGTTTTGATTGTGAGAGAAGTTTAGCATGCATCTTCTGACTTGAGATGTTACAGAGCTAAGGTGGTGAATTACAAACGAGCTTATGAATTATAACGGCAAGTAAATTTTACAGACAGAAATGTGATGTGAAGGATTAGGAATGGAGGGAGCATGAAATACGGGATAAAGACAAGCGAAGCGGAAATGAAATGCGGTGTTTAAGATGAATATGGACAAGGCTGATGGTCGTATGGCTGAGAGATGAGAACGTAGAAAAATGCAGATATGCAAAAATAGGTCTGTGGACGGGTGAAACGTCGAAGAGCTGCAACATACACAAAAGAACTTCGAAAATATTCATACGAAGTTCCCAAGCATCACAGCTAATTGCTGAAATATGGCCCACCAAGTGATCCGAATCTGGTTTGCACACAGCTATGGTCTGCACATATCTAAAAATTATTGTACCTCTTTAAGACATCGACACAACCATAAGTGGCCAACGACTCTGCGGCAAATACATGTACTCCCACTGTGAGATATTCCTCAAGTATGTGGGCTCATGTCTGCTACAAAAATCATTATGTGTGTGAATCTCACAGTTACTAGTTAGTGTAAAACCACTTACCAACGGTTGGTCACATGACGAAGAAAATGCACCGTGAGAGCAATGTACTCCCTGTCAAATGACAATTCCGGAGTGCAAGTGCACGTTATCTTATAGTTGATACTACTTGATCTAATGTCAAGGGCGGTGACTGCTGGCCCTACCTCTTTCTGACTTCCAAGAACGCTGTGTTGTTTTCGTCACTGAATTGACATAGGCCTAAGGGCTATATGGGAACATTACCGTGTAAGAGGTTACCCAATGTGGTTTATATACTTGAGGAATCTAGCGTTCAATAAATTTAACAAATACATGTAGATATTGTCAAACCTCATCACCTCAGTCTTCCGGGTTTCGGATAACAATATCGCTCTGACTAAAAAAAAAAAAAAATGGTGACTGGCTCACTAAATGAATAAAGAATGACCTTTATCCCCAAAACAGGAGTTCTACAATTGAATTCCTCCTGGCAAGCATGCCGAGACATGGCGAGAGTGCGCTGCGTCCCGATAACACGACGCAGATGCGCGAGTCAAAGGCGGTAGACACTTTAATTTGCATTGAGAGAGATGGAAGAATGGACTCGGGGCTATGGATTGGTATACGGGATGCCTACTATGTGTAACACGAAGACGACTGAAATTTGTAAACATATTATTCTAATTCACCGAATATGCTGTCTTCTTCTTCTTTTCTGTTTTCTACAGAGTGATATAAACTGACTATTACTGTACAGTATAAACAAAAATAATAATAATAATAATATACATGTAGTGTATAACATAACTACCATAGGAACAGAGCAGTCTCAAGGGGGTCGATATTGTGTATTAATTAATATGACAGGTTGGTTTTTCAAGTTACTTTGGAGACTTCGATTGTTTCTTTACTTGTGGTATCTAAAGATACATCATCACGATTGTGGATATACTGCGCCTAGCTTAGCTGGATATGCGTACGATTTAAAAAGGTTAATCAAAGGATGTGTAGACTGTAATACCGAATTGGCGATATGAGTTGAACACAACTCTTTTTCAAGTCCCGACTGCAATGAGCGTTTCACAGGACAAAGCCATGGTTGAATAGAGTGGTAATTGTGCAAATTTTGATTTAATTATCTGCAAAGTGAACGTGCTGCAGTAGTTTGGACTTCAAATGTCTAGCTTAACTTAGCAGTACAAAGTTCAAACTGTTATAAAGGGGGCGCATTGACAAGGTTTTCATTTGCGAAATAAAATAGGAATATATTTTGTAGAAGCAATCACTGAATGCATCCAAACGATGTTTAACAATAACATATCTCCAACTATGAATGCCGAGCAGAATCGAAAAATACAGAGTTGAGATGTAGCCTATAGAATACAACACATGTACATGTATAGGTCTATCGTGTGGGTGATGAACGCCTACCATGCGGGAGCTGCAGCAATGCATGCTGAACTTCAGAGCTTCTTTTTCCTCTTACATGTATTTGCTGAAGGCATTTCATTACAACACAGTCACTTTATATCCTCAAGCTTAAGCTGGACTACGGATTTAAAATCTCATTTTAATCCTAAAAATGTCAATGAAAGTACTGTCGACATACCAAGATTCCTACTGTGGTATTTATTCGTGTTTCCCAAATTATATTTAAGCCTGAAACGGGCCATTTTTATAACTGAATTATTTATGAAGGGAATTACACTATATTCTAACGCAAAAATCGGCCCATTGACACTTCTAGAGTTAAACACTTCTCAACTGATGCTGGCAGTGACACAAATATGGCGTGTTTTTTTTTTTTATGAGTCTGTCGCGGATTGGCAGGAAATCGGGCCTTCTTCCTCCCAGTACAGGGATGAAATGACATATTTCATGTTGTCTGAACCTACAGATCGTTAAAACTAAAGTGAATCTTGTTCGCACATACGATTATTTTAAGTAGAATTATCACCCTGTCAACATTTATACTGCAGTTTTCAAAGCTACATACGAGAATTATGTTCGCACAATACAGTTCTCTCGATCTTCCAAGGCTCACCAGTACATACATGTAATATGAATGTCATTGTAACCATTATAACTATAAAAGTACATACATCTTATTTCTAAGAACGAAGATTTAGGACGCTTTTAGGTTGTTGTTTTGTTTCATATATAGTAGGTGTCTGACGTGAACTTCAGATTCTGAACAACCATTTACATATTCCAAAGAATACAGGCAGTATAAAACATGATACCGAAGACTGCACCGAACAAGGCTCATAGATTGCAAAACTTCCTCAAATATTTAAATGTCAGGTGCAATTCAGAAATACAAAGCTTAGATATATGAGTATATTGTGCTCCATAAACAATACTATTCTAAACACGAGGAGGGAACTGAATGCCAAACTGCTTAGCATTATAAAATTTGGAATTCGAGTATACTATGCAAAATAAAAGAAAGACATGCACTTATTACGGAAGGAGCATCGTACAACTTTCCAGACTTTGAATGCTGGACACTGCAAAGCAAACAAAAAGTTGGACCTGTATTTTGTGCAAAATCAGATAATTAACATACCTACGTTGACAAAGTGTTGCAGAACCCTCAGACTTTGAAAACAAAGCCTGGCTCAGCAATGCAAAGTTTTGATTTTGGGTATATTGATACATAAGTAGGTTGTCAGCAAAATCAAGCTATGAGCAGAACGTTGCACAATCTCTCTCAGATGCTTAGTGCATAACTGAGCAATACAGTCTAATGGGTAGGAAAGTGGAAGGAGGGAAAGAGAGAGAGAGGTGGGGGAGGGGGGGTGCATAAAAGAAAAGTTAGTTTTATTTTTTCCGCTAACTGCTCAACAACTATATCATCAGTAACTGATCCGAACACATGGGATGCTTTTACTTGAGGTTGTTGTTTTGTTTCATATACAGTAGGTGTCTGATGTGAAATCAGGAACAGCCTCTTAGCTTGTTTTTGCCTCATTTTGTCCCAATTGTTACAATCTGTCTTCTTAACTCTGTGTGTGTATAGCACAAATCTGTGTTTCTATGTGTTTGTGTGTGTCTGCGTGCATGTGTGAAAGCAGGAGAAAGGATGGGGAAGAAAGATTTCCGCAAGTAATACAGTAAGCTAATATTGGTATTTTGTGTTGCCTGTGGAAAATTTTCTTGAAAGTAACAAATTTTGTGTCCACATGTATTATTCTCTTAATGGAAAAAAGAGACAGCAATTAAAAGTTAACGTTTGCAAATTGAGACGTAGTTCTATTTATTTATTTTGCTTGCATTTTGATTTGAAACATTATTAACCAATTAAGATATTCCTTATTAATATTTGTATTAAAAAGGTGTAGGATATGTTTTTCCTTCGGAGTATCATTCTTTGTTGTTGCAGGTCTGTATTGTGTAATTTAAATATACATGTATTTACTCAGGCAAAACAGCTGAAGATTCTTTGAACTTTCAATCTTTGTACCCTCTTTTACTCTGTGATACAAGTATTCTGTGCTATACAGTTCAAAATTACAGAAAGATCGCTTAAGTTTAACAACACAATTTATGCATGTCACCTATACAAAATGAACACACATGTATAAATAAATAATTACACATGCATACATATAATATGTTTTTTGCTCTAGAGCCTCATCACAAAGAAACAGTTGATGCATGGGATGCCAACTTTCATAAAAAAATAATCACATGCACAGTCAAAAAAGAAGATTTAGAGACTAAAGATTTCAGCATTATTTTTATTGTTTTTGAATCCATTTCAATACTCGCTCTGGCTGAAAAAAGCAACTGTATTCGGGACACGATAAATCAGACTGTTAATGAAAAGAAAATGCTTGAATTAGTCTAAGGGGAAAAACCAAATTATAATATTCTGAAGATGAACCATAATGCATTTTAAAAAAGCATTCATGGCAGAAACCAGCTTGATAGCCCTGTTTTTTTTATTTGAAACAAGTTCAGAGCAGCTTTAAGTGCCTGTGTATATCATTATTCACCCTGATCCTGAAAAACTTCAAAATCTGTCCATTCTCTGAGTTTAAATAATGTGACAAAAAGCGATTAAAAAGAGCGCTGGAGTTTAAATGTTGTTTCAGGAGATGCACTTAAACAAGCACTGTTTGTTACATTATCATCATGGAGCAGTCTACAGCACACCAATTACAGTGTATTATAATTAACATCAATATCATAAGCACTGGTGGGAATTATGCCATCTTTCAAGGAAATGTGTCCTCCAAGTTCATTTGCAGATTGATCAATGTTGCTATATATTATGTCAATTCTTCAGGTGTTAAACGAGTATTTTTTTGGTTAGTTGTAACTCTGTTTCACTGGATAACATATCTGTACCAGAAAGAAACCAGCTCTTCAATTTATTAAAAAAAAAAAAAAATATGATAGGTAACCAAGATAACTGGGCTGTTAATAACTTTTACAGTCATTTTCTCATTCTGAGCATACACTGAATGCCTAAAACCAACAACAATAATACCTAAATGAAACGAAATATCCTGAAAGAAAACAGATAAAATTTGTCTAGGCCACATCTGAGGAAGGGCTTAAGACAGCAGACTTTTGTACACAATGGCACTTAGGATTTATGACACAGCAAACTCATTGAGTCCAACTGATGATTTCCTGTCCTTTATTAATATGAGCAGTCAAATTTACTCACACATTTAGAGGATGCAAGTTAGGGCAAAGACTCGAGGGAAGAAAAAAGCAGCACAGCAGACTTCATGACAAAGAAAAACATGTGAGAACAGAACATTAATGCACAATATGATTCCAGAGCTATCAATAATAAGTACATGCAAGTTGTAATTCCCCCCCCCCTCCCCTATTAATGGGTACCAATTCATGTAGCATCACAGGTTTAAAAATCTCATCCTGAGTTGAATCTGAGATAACCAAATCATAATTCAGGCACAATAAAAGAAAAGTTGAATGGTGAAGTTAACATCATGGCTATAAAAGCAGACTTTGGGAGGGACAGGGGGGGTGGATTTGAACTTAACATACACATAAAAAAAAGTGAGACAGAAATCTGAAAACCCTGACAGACCAAAGACACAAATCTATTAATTCGGCAGAGTATGTCAAATCAATGACACCAAAATGGAACTGAACTTTTACACTCCTTTGCTTGCAACAGTTCCAGGCAATAAATTGTGTACACCGTCTACTATGAATTGGAATATTGTGGGGTTTAAGATGTGATGGCAAGAATGCGACTGTCGCCAGCCTGAAATTGTTCAGAGCAAAAATATACATGAACCAGTGTCAAGAAATGTTACAGTGATAAAAAGAAAAAAAAACCTCTGCACTGCATTCACTATTCAGACTGCTGAAAACAGCCAACCTTGTACTCCCCATATTTTAATAAAAACAAGCACTCTAAATTCTTCTGTTGCAATAGAATTATGTGAAAATATAATCATGAGCATCTACTTATCAATTTCAAGCATAAAATTATTATTGTGAGCATTTTGTTAATTGATTACTATATGTTTTCTTAGCATTAATCCCATGCATGCTAACATTTCTCCATGCAATTTTACTCCACTTTTTCATTTCCACCCTGTACAAAAAAAATGCTGGTCACATGACAGAACATTATCTTCACAGTATTTCTGCCACATCTGAGTGCACTGATATTTGATACCACAGAAAAGGGAGATACTGTTAGAACAAGAAGGCACCATGATTTCACAGGCGAGGTGGCCATCAATCACAGAGTTAAGGCTTATGTTATTACTGGCTCTATGAGGTCCTCATCAATGACTTGATATGGTCCATTAACACACATAAATTTATCCTGTCCAGAAGTGTAAAGGACAATGTCATGTACACTGCTAGCTGGGATGAAGAAAGAAAAAAAGAATAATAGTAACTACTGTGGCACTTTTGTTTGTTTAAATTAGGCCTGAAAAAATCGTCTCTTATTTTCAGTTTCACCTGTCCTTTGACTTTGCTAATTAAATATTTTATTTCATGTCTCTAGCCCACTCTCTCCCTCCTTTTTTTTTCAACTCTGCCAATTTGATTTTAAAAGCTTATTTTATGAAAGAATATGTTTATATATGACTTGGATAAGCAGCAAGATAAAATTTCAGCAGTTGGTATCTTTTCTCTACTTGATAACGATAAATGGCACGCTAATAGCAGGGACTCAAATGGGAAAACACCAACAATACTGGAATATCATCATAACAGTTTATCTCCATGAGACTGGTAATATATAAGACAGTATTGACAATGACAATGAACAAAACAAAGCTGGAGTGCGTCATCAAATGGATGAACATGCTGCATAAGTTTAATCTACCAATACTACTATTATGAATGAAATAGAATGTCATCTCCAGTAAAAGCAAAAGGATATAATTACAACCAAAAACTATCGTTTTGAACTTTGTTGTGAGCATTATGTAAACGCAATCTATAATTTATGGTTTACCACCCTCCAACAGCTATAAATTTGAAATGTTTGTCTTGAACAATTGATGTTTGTCCCATTGTCCACAGCTATCATACTAAATAACATTGACAATTATACTTTTCCATTCCATAAAAATTGCCATGAAAGTTTTCAAAGCATCAATTAACATAAAAATTTAAGTAAAATTGAATCATACAATGCAAAGTCCATGGCCGTAAATACGTTTTAATATTTGTGATAAACAAATAAAAAAAAGGATATTTTTGTCATGTTCTTTCTGCAATATTACTTCATTTAAACGTGGATGCTTGATAATTCCATTTTCATTTAAAAAATATTAGAATCATTCATAAAAAATGATGATCTTTTCACACTTTTCCCATACATAAAACTAAGACACAGAATGGAAACATCTTTGCAAAACTAATCTTTAAAAATAATAATGACTGATTTATGGTATGAGGGGAATGAAGGACAAATAAATATCATCTTGTTTCACACTAAAGTGAACTAAATAAAACCAAGTAGAAATCACTAAACAGATTTAAATTGTCAAATTAAGATTGATCTGTGGAAGCATGTACAGGGACCTGATTCACCACACAAACTTAAGGGAAAGCCCAAATAAGATCTCAAAAAGTACCTTTCAGTAGCCCAGCAATACATAATGTAATTTTGAGGTACAACTGACATTACTGATGAAGCACTTTTCACTGAACTTGCATGCAACTGTTTCAGAAAATCTAGGCAACCTCTAGTGTAAGAGAAATAAGAACAAAAAATGAATACCAGACAAAGCATGTTGCATTTCACATTTTTTTTAACTGACATATCTGTATTTTGACAAAAACAAGTTGACATCAATTTAAGAGAGAGAAAAAACAAAGAATTAAAAAAAAAGGAGTAGGACCAAAAAAATATTTTTAAATATACACACAAACAAAAGGAATATGGGCTCATTCAATGACAATAAGAAACATATTTAACACTCTGAAAGATGGCACTGCCACAGATGACTTGACTAAATATATATAATAAAAGACTGCTTTCAAATCCAGTTATGCAATTGGTATGCATATTTACACCTATGCTTGGACAATGGTAGGCAACATAGTATGGCTCAGTCATCAGGAGAACAACTGTATTAAGCCCTCATGTACGGGCTGAAGGTACCAGCAGTGTTTGAAGGAAGTCCCGTGCACTGGTCTGAAGACTCTGGCGCCGTCTGTATGTGGTCAAAAGTGATTTCCATGGCTCACAGCAACCCAGGAGATCTTTATTGCCTATGATGAGAGATACAATGATACATTTGATCTGGGTCTTTATTGTCACTTATAAGAGACACATATACAATGTTGCCAACCCCATTGAGGTCGAATCTGTGACTTCTCTTTAAAAAATCAGGGGTTTCTATTGAAATCAGGGTTTTTATATGCAAACAAGAATCCGTCTCTAAAATTTGTTTTGCAGTATATAATCAAAGAATTTATGCACACAGCATATATTTATACATACTGTCAAATGCACAGTATTTCTAAACAAGGTCAATAACAAGGAAATATGTACAGAAAAATTCAGTCACTATTTACAATTACTTCCTTGGTCTATTTGATAGTTTGATGAAAGTAAACCCCACAGAATATTCTATTCTAGATCTATATTTGCACTCGCAGTAGACTGTCCTCTTCTTAGCTGGTGGATGAACCATAAATGTATGGTAATATGATAGTGAAAGTTGTGAAGTGCAACACGAGCAGAAACCAGTGGAACGTGTAGTGAAATCCAGCATGAACGGGATCAATAATTGTAGCAATCTAGGATACAGCGTAACCATATAATTATCTTTGTTCCCTTCCCTGTTTCAGTATACCCCCCCCCCCCCAACACACACACTTGCCATACATCATAAGGTTGCAGTATTTGGTTCCATAAACACCCTGGTACCATGGTTGGACTCCGTCCTTTGAAGTTAGGAACCTGCTAGCTGAGCAGACACTTACTTAGCCTAGCTAGGACTGCATATAATCCCCCATCCCCCTACTCTTCACCATATGGATGTTAAAAAATCTAGAGAGGTGGCTGGCACTACCAAAGACCCACTCAATGCTCACGGTACTAGACACATAGATCTAGATCGCTCGAAGCGACATTAACAATCGCTAGGTGCTTGAAATGGAGTCATTGGCTGTGACATTACACAAGCGCCCATTGTTCTGGCACTGCAAGTGTGTCGCGTGCATAGTCTTGGCAAGAATACTGCAAAACTCTATTGACTGTGATAACAAACGCAACACTAGCCTGATCAAATGCATAGATCTAGGCCACGTTCCCGATTTCACACCCACAACTAAGCAAAAATATCGAAATTTGCAAATTTGGTGTTTTTCTTTGTTTTCATTATTATTATTGTTTAATTTATGAGAAATCCGAGATTTTACGCAGTTTCCAGGTGCCTGAGATTTCACTCGAAATCTGGGAAAATCCCGTTTTTTTCTGGAGGGTTGGCAACCCTGTTACAGAGACATTATTTGTTCTTCCTATAATGAATTTATCTATTTCTATGCCTCTCTCAATTGCAACATCACTGAATCTAGTTGAATGAACATCCATGACATAATCCGAGCTAAGCGAGAACTGGAACAAATCAGGAAGAATACTGGGGTGGCCAATTCTGCATCTGGTGATGATGACAGATACATTTATGTATCAATGCATTTTTTCATTACAGCTTATTCATGGTCTCATGTATTTGTTGATAACCAATGTTTTATCAATATGACTCATAGCCAAGACATTCTTTAAAACTTTTCATAATAAATAATTTTTCACAAAGAGAGATGAAAATTTGGTCACAACTTTCAATGACAATTTTTGAACATTTATAGCACATAGAAAAATGACTATTGAAGGTTTGCAGTTTTGTTGATCATAAAATGATGGAAGGTCAAGTTTTTGGCAGCAATAGTTGAATAAGCAAAAGAGTCCAGAGATACATGCAAAGATGACAAGTTTGAAAATGACAGAAAAACGAGGTGCCATTGACCTACAACAGATCTGGCATTCCCCTGTGATTTTATAATCTTCACTGTAGATTAGAATCATAATAGCCTGGGTCAGTTTTCAATATATGCTCACCAATAATGAACAGTGCCCCCTTGGCTCTTGTGATAGCCAAGTTTACCACCCGCGGATCTGCTACCCGACCCAGATAAGTTTTCAACCAGTCAGAAGAGGGTGGCTGTTGTAGTCCTGACTTGGGCCAGGCACGCACAGTTGACAAAATGACATATTCTGCCTCCCTGCCTGCATGTGTAAAATGGCAACAATATGGGTGAGCCACACATAAAAACAATGAAAACAAATGTATAGTCTACAAATTTATGTGTCTACTGTCTATCTCGGTAGAAATTTTCAACATCAACAATCAAAATCTTTGACAAATTTTTTGTATGTATGATTCCGCAATTCTAAACAATAATGACTATTTCAAACGGCTCCATTCTTAGTCAGCTGCAATATTTGACCAAACTGTTTTGCTACCTACAGCCAAATCAATGCCACTATACATATGTTGTCCATTATCAAGTTTTCAATATCAACAACAAAAGTCTATGCAAACTTAATATTATGAGATACATGACTCTATAATTCTGGGTATATAAAACATGACTATTTCAGGCTCTTCCACTGTAAGTCAGCCATAATATCTGATCAAATCATTTTGGTACATATAGCTCAATTAGTAATGACATACCTATGCTGTCCATGACCATACAGACAATGACATCGCGGGGGACAGTGCTACGCAGCAGAGATGCCTGGGCTTCTGTCATGGTCAGCACCAGAATGGCTGTCGCCTTCACTTTGTGACATTGGATCAGAGCTCCCACAAGAGCATTCTGGTAATTCAAACATCCACAAAGATCAACAGAAAAACTACTGTGAATCTTCATATAATACTATAATTTCAACGTTTCAACACATGAAGTTACAAAATACAACATAGAATATATAAATTAAGTAAGTTTTCTAGCACATACTTTTGTGGTAACTTGAAACTATGATTAAAACTGAAAAACTAATTACTACAGATGATTTTTCCACTCTGAGTTGTCCAGCAATAACAAAAACTCTTATTTAAACTTCTGTCAAGTTGATCATTATATGAGAATCAATCATTGCTATTTCATCCGTGACCATCAGAATGTTGGGTTGATTTCCAACCACCGAGGCATGTTATATGTCTGGTATGCTCATCACATATGAGCCATTATCCTCATTTCCCTAACATTTCTCATACTCATGCAACACAAACAGAGATTGAAAAAAAAGACTACAAAATACATCTGGTATACATTTGAAAGCTATTGGTTTGAAACAATTGAGAGAAAGAAAGAGAAGAAAAGAAAAAGAAGGAAACAATGAACCCACAAGACCTACCACAGCATGGCCTTCATTGATGTGGGTAATGTCATCTTCAGATGTAGTCCATCCCACAGTATCTTCAGCTAAAGACTCCTGTCCTGTGACATGACAGAAGACAGAGGGAAATCCTGCCTCTCCTGGCCATGGGATGGTGGCAGCTGTGTGACACAGTGAAGCTCCTGGGCTTGTGGTCAGCAGGGTCTTGTAGAAATAACTGGACGGGAAACTGCACAATGTTGGCATCTGAAGTGAGAAAGTAAATAAAAGGATTATTCATAAAGATAAATATTTTGTATTAGAAAAAAAGGCAATGTTTAATGTTACTGATATTAAGCTAAAGTGTTGAAACACATTTTCCAGGTCTGGTATTCTAACAACTTTAATAATATTAATGATAAACAAAGGAATACCAATCAGCAAACAGTCAAATTTCATACGATGTTTTTTTCATCACATGTTGAATATTTTAAGTGGTCTTGAACAGGATTAATCATTACAACATCATTACAATTTCAGTTATCTTCTAGATTTTCACATCCATGATTTCAATAGACTATATATTTTCAATATTAAAAAAATATGATTTTTTTAATGATTTTTTTAAAACTGCTGGAGTACAATGATTTACAAGAAATCTTTTGGAGTGCAAAATAAGCACTCTTATTATAAAAATGCTTTTGTTAGTTAGAGAATGGTTATAAACTAGCAAAGAACTTAGAAATCTTTGTTTTGTTTTGTTTCATTTCACATCTTCAATGAGTTTGTTTTACACTTTCTAAACAAACTGTTGGTTTAATTTTCACAGAGCTGCCCTGCATTCTCAACAAGACCATGAGGAGAACAAAATTGCAATGAAGTGGTTCTTACATTTCGGAACTGCATAGTCAGCTTTCGTGCAGCATCATCATGAAACTGAAGGATCGATCTCTTCAGACCTAGCAGGGACACAACAGGACTTGGACTTTGTGGGTGTGGCATCTCTTGATCCCCAAACAGTATCAGCTGATTCAAGCTTCTGTGCATCACTAATGGCACCAAAGCCTCTGCTTCTGATATCAAATTTGCATCATCCATGATGATCTGTGGATGAGTAAAATTCAAGATTTTATGGATAAGCAAGGAGACATACAACAACTTTTGTGTAGTTTTATGACTATGCAAAATAAATATGTCAGGCAATAAGTACTGGCTTTATAAGCCTCTCATGCAACAGTGCTGACTTGCTAAAAAGAAAGAAAAAAAAAAAAACCTGTTGCTTTCTCTCAAAATCTTCTCTCGCATTTGGAATCTCCATGGTATGCAAAATCTATATCTTCAGCATAATGTCTTGCTCATAGGATAATTGCCCGATTCATTTTTTGGCAAATTGTATTCAGGACATAGATGAATACTTTTGGATCTTTTAACATATTGTTCTTAAAGCATAGTTTTTGACACTGAACTTCAATAAAAGCTTGCAACATTTGAAATGAAAAGTATGTGATGCTCTATGGTCAAATGAAACTGTTTTTAATGTTTTTCTCAAAACAGCCGAAAATGATTTAGGCAATTATCTTATGAGTATGACAATACAGGGTCTGTATTGTTGTAGGTGTACTACAAAACAAAGAGGAAGGATTACTGTAGTCAACTAAACGAGGATGTGTGTGCCTCATCTACAATAAACAAGCTATGCCAGAATTTTATATGTTCAACACGCACAATGCAGTTAGAGGTAGTAGTTGTCTTCTCACCTGTCTGACATTAGTGCACTGTCTGAGGACAGACCTAGCACTAGTGAGACAGGTACACACTATCAATTGGGCTTTCTTCAGTTCTATCTCTTGAGCTCTTTGAATGGAGGCTTGGACAGTTGTGGCCATCTGCGGCCCGTAAAAGGTCAGTAGCATTTCTTGCTCTAGTAATGTCTGCAAAGCAAAAAATAAAATCTAACATTTCAAACAAAACAAAGTTGCTATGTGAATATGTGCTGGCCAAAGAAACCAAATAATCTGGCTTCCTCAGTTATTGTATTGACATAAATTATGTTGCTAGTTACATCAATGAACTATATATCTTATTCAGTAATCTTGTTTAAAATCTGACACATTTGCCAATCTGACATCATAGAGATCTAAGTGTGAAACAGGAGTGCTTCAAGTTGATCCCAATTCTGTTTTCTCCTTGAATTTTCCAGGCAGCAAAGGAGAGTATCCTTCACTGAATTATAATGTTGCATGTTTCAGTTAACCTTCCAAAACTTAGTCAAAATATCCCACACTTTTGTAACAGTATTCCCAAGCCTATATCTGTGATATATACAGTGGAATATGGATGAGTCGATGCTGGTGGGGGAGTAAAAATGGGGTCGACTCATCCGTAGTTCAACTCATCCGTATGTCACTAAAGACTACAAAACTAGACACTATTTATTTGAAGTGTCCTATTGTCGGGCATTATAATGGTTAGTTCCCCTTACGCATTCTTTCACCGAGCATCAAATTTGATATCTTCCATTCCTTTTCGATGAGATCGACCAAGCTTTTGGTTGAATGTAATGTAACATATGTAGATCTACTATTATTGACGCCTGTTGTGGCTGTTTAAGTTTCACTGTCATGTAAACTGACGATGTCCACCGCTCCCAACCCTGCCTCCTGAACATTCATTTTCAACTCAACACGATCGCCGCACGCAGCTTCGTCACCCTCCAACACTCCTCCCACCGCTTCATGTTATGAAACATTGTAGGCTTACATTTATTACCACTAGGCCTTTTTCAAGATGATAAATATTACATGCAACGAATCTATCTGCAGGCGGGGTGGGGAGGGTGCAGTACCTCACTGTTCTCGCTTTGATCGCAACAACTTAGTGGAAAAGTGTCTAGGTCTAATTGGCCAAATTGCGAGTAAAAGTAAGAGAGCTGGAGGGGGGGGGGATTTTTTTTTCTTTAACAACTCCCTGCCCCCCTCTAATCCGGCCAGTAAGTTCCCCACGATCAGAAGAACAACGGCCGACTCCCCGGGGTTTTCTCAGAGTAACGTCCATGTGTGAACTGCGGTGCGGCTGGAGAATTCCCCATGTCAAAGACGCTCGCCGACACTACGTTTCCTACCCCACTTGCACGAATTTGCATGACACTTTCACAGGGGGGAGGTGTGTGCGGTGTGAGTAGGAAACATCCGCTCTAGACGGGGAAGATCGTGGATGAGGTGAGAAAAGGAGGAGACAATGGCCGGTCGCCTCTGATCACATAGTCTGAGGGAGGGTTTAGTTCTGTTTAGTGAATCAGTTTGACAGTTCAAGTTACATGTACCTATAATCGTGCTGTCGCGTGATGGGAAGAGCATAAATGTGTTGAGATGAAGTGCCACGCAAACTGAGATTAGTTACATCGACTCAAGCATTGCTTTTTCCTTTGATCTTATAAGGCCAGGGGCAGAAAAAAAAGATCGACTAATTAGTGAATACGGATGAGTCAACGTCAATTCATGAGTATGATTTATAGTAAAGTAGATTTTAGTAAAGAAGCGCCGGGACCCGTTCCAAGAAAAAAGATCGACTCATTTGAAAGTCGACTCATGAGGGTTCGACTCAGGTGTAGTCCACTGTACTTATAATGTCATTGACTATGTTTTACTTGGCCACCTCACATATTACTGTGGTTCTCTATCTAGAAAAGTCCAAAATTAGGCAGCTAAGAAATCAAAGGATTTTTGCACACTTGTAGGACATCTTTAACAAATTTTCAGTCACCTAATGTACAGAATAAGTTTTTGCGTAAACTGCACAACTGATTAACTACTAGGTGTAAGTCAGTTGGAAATTTAAAGTTTTATTTTTTTATCTTTCAAATGGTCAAAAAAAAAACCCTCTATTCAAAGGCAAGGAAGGCTAAGTTTATTGTACTTGTAGTAATCAAATTATTAACGGTTGAGGAGAGAGGAAGATTACCACGTAGATAGAATGTCTAAAATCGAAGATACTTGCAAGACTAACAATATCCCCAGGTGAAAAGGGTTTGGATCATAACAACATCTTTTATGTTGTAAATTTCTTTTCGATTTTTTTTTTTCAAACAAAGCATCACAATTCCTACCTTGCTCTCTGGATTGTCTGGTTTTCTTATGAGATGGTGCAGTGCAACATCTCTCATGACCAAAGCTGCAGATGAAGGTTTGGCTGCCATAGTTGGTTTGGGCATGATAGATGTGGGAAATTCCTCCTCTTCAACTTCCTCACTGTAAACTCTCACAATGTGCACATTTGTGCGATTCATTGCTTTCAGAAGGTCTTGAAAGATAAAAAATTGGTATCATTTTCAATATGAAAAATGACCTATTGAAATAACAATTTAAAGATATCTGGCTCAAACATACATCTGTTCTTCTGATTACATGATCTACCTGTGCAGATTCATGAATGTGAGATTTATACCATCGTGAATTGCATGAAAGATATGGACATAACTTTTAGATACTCACATCTATGAAAAACAGCACGCATATTTCTTGTCAATTTGAAATCTATCTACACCACTAAATAGCATGAGTTGAACTTCGGGACATTTCGATTCGGATGTCAATTCAGACTATTCAATGACTAAGCACAGACAAGACGTCTTCTATGGTATGTTTCAAATACTACAAATCTGACATATGTCTGCATGTAAAGATATCCAGGCATGCATTTTTTTTTCTCTTTTCTTTTTAAAAAAAAAAAAAATACTTGTCAATTTACCAGTAATGAAATCCAGCAACTTTTCTGATTGACCACAGATCATGAGTTGTGTGGTGCAGCCTTCACTTCTGCTCTGTCTGAATTGATCTGCTGAATGATTTCTGCTGATGAGCAAATGTGCCAAAAAGGCAGCTATCAAGGATTTGCCTGTGCCAGGTCCACCATTCACGGCCAGAAAGGGTTGTCTATAGCAATCAGATATCAAAGTTTCCTGAGGTTCTGATAGCTTTCCCTTCAGCAGTGAATCATTTAAAGCTATTGGATCAACTGTGGGAGCATACAAAGAAATCTTGTCACACTCTATATTAACATGTGGTGCTGAAAGCAGCAAACAGCTAAAATTGTTTAAACAAAACAGAGACCTTGAAATATGTTCTTCTCATGAGCTAATCAAATAGTGATGGTAAAAGAACAGCATAGCAAATTGGAATTCTACCATAACTATGGCATTTTGTCAATAAGCTATATGTCTGGGGCCTGTGAAGGAAAACAACTGCTAATTGTCTTAAGAAGAACAAGGCTATCCAAAAAAGACATGCGTCTACAGACAGAAGGTTAGCCGGCCTAATGCCCATAAGCGGAAACGGCAATCAGCTGTGCTTACATGGGAAACTGGGTCAAACAGCATGCCGGTATCGAATGTATACATGTTTGTGTTTTCTTTTCCAGCCGTAATTTGCCAACTTGTCTTTATTTCAGCTAGGATGAACAGCAAACAATGATCAAAAGATAAAAACAAGTGAATTTTTCTAACGCTTACAACTTTTATACATTCTGGGCTCCTAGATGTAACAGAAATTTGAGATAATCCGCCCACGGACGATAAATCTATTTGGATCTAGATCTACATCTCGATCGAGTCCATTGGTCATTGTTTTCAAGAATTCAAAGTTGTTTGTGCCACTTTTATGAAAGAACTGTTCTTGTCTGGATAAGATATAGATCTAGATTTAATGTCAATTTAAATCCAAGTTTACATCAGGGAAGAGGTTCCTTTTTGCGTGTCATTTCTTCTTTTTTGCATTTAGATTTCTATAGTTGACGAAATACTTACAGTCGCAATAAGAAACTGCTACTTTGGTTAGGGCAACATAGATCTAGATCTATGTTTTACAGCATGCATAGACCTAGATCTAACTCTGTTTGTTATTCATGGAAATAACCATGGTTCATATACAAATATACACCAAATAAAGCCCGATATAGGCCGGTATTAGTTTTCTCTCTTGGGTATGCTCTAGTTACGTCTGGTCCAATGTCCAAAATATTAGATCTAGATCTAAGTTTAAATTCTAGATCTAGATTTAGATCTAATCCACATCTTGTGCTTTTAAGTCTTCAGTTTAAAAAAAAATATATTCAGTCAAGAAATTTAAATAACGATAATAAAAGAGGAAAGCAGAATTCCTGAAGAAAAATACTTTAGTAATAAAAGAGAATTATGCCAAATCTGATGTCTCTGTGTGCCTCCAGATTAGTAGTGCTATTTGACTCAGATCGGAATAAATCAAGTAGTATTATAGAGGCCGACCTAGATCTACTTAGCGCTTGCCACCACATCACTTGCAAATGGCATAAGTCTATAGAGCACGCTTAGTCAGAGTGCAGAGATCACGAATTCTACCTCCAGTTTTGCTAAGTGTACAGTATATAATTTAGATCTATATGTTATTTGCTCACAACTCAAAACGCAAGCAAAAAGTATCTATAAATGATTTGGAAACTGACGCTGAATATGGAGTATACCCACTTCTATTTAGCAACACCCCACCAAATTAGACAACCAATCAAAGCCCGGCTGATCGTTCTATGAGAAATGGCATGTTCACAAAACTACATGACGGTAGTTCGCATGGTATGATGTCATGTCATGCATGTGCAATAACCCGGCTGACGTTCTGTCTGTAGACGCATGTTCTAAAAAGTGGAATAAGTTCTGCAATTTCAACTGAATGCAGTTCAAAATGTATTTGTTGGCAAACTATAGCCATATTGAGTCTCAGAGATCATCTGTTTCAACAACGTTATTCAAATGGCTCCTGGAATTCTACATTCACTTTATGCAAAACTGTTGATCCTTTCCTCAAATTTCTTTGACATGGCCTAATTTTTCTTCCATTAAATACAACATCCCTGATAACATACCCATCCTTGGGACCAAACTCAAAGGGTTGTGTTATCATAGTAATTGTGTTATCTGGGATCAACCATTTTTCTTGTACAAACCCATGCTGATTTTCGGAAACATGAAAAAAGGCTTAGGAATATATTTGAAACAAAACAGCATATGTTTATTACACATATACTTATTAAAGGGGTCAATGTACTTGTATTAAGCTTACTTATTAAGAGCTTTCTTTTCCCTTACATTAGAATATGAAATTGGAAAAAATTTTTAAACCTGGTAAGCGAGTCCTGGTGCGTGGCAAGATAGGACAGTGATAATGCACAATGCATGGTGACAAAAGTTGAAGTACTGGTCAGTGGTGTGTTGTCATATAGTGTGTAGACCTACAACGCGCGTCACAGCTGAGATGCGCTCAAGCAAGGCCCACATTAATGTAACATTATGAGATGACACTGACCAGACTGATGTGTGCGCTCAGGTAAGAGAAGGGGTGTGAAGGATGGGCTAACACTAGACTTAGTACTTCCAGCAACAGTGCAGAGGCTGTCGGCTTGACATTTGGCGAGAAAGCAGGCTTTTCAATGTTCCATAGCACATGGTTAGCACAGACATGGGTCACTGACAACTTCCAAATGAACTGAGTGTGTTATGCAGGTTGAACAGGCAAACCCGAGCATGTTATTGAAAATAAAATAGTACACTCAAACACGGTTAGAACGAAATTTGCGGGGAATGGGAAACTTTTCGCTCTATCGCTAGTTTGTTGTATCCGAAGAGGCTAAATTGAAACTTGGATGCAAGTTAAATTATCGAATTACTTCTCCTGATTGAAGTGTCCGCACGCGACCTTTTGTCTTAAGGCCACTCCATTTTCATTTTTGTTGTTCTTGTGTAGGTACACATACATCTAAAATGTGTGGTTATGCTGTTATGTCGTTTGTGATTTTTTTTTTAAAAAAAAATTCTTCTAGACAAAGTGGAGTTTGGAATGCCATACTTTCTGCAGATATCCGATTGTTTCAGTAAACCTTCATCAACTTCACAAATCAGTGTCCTTTTGAACTGCAGTGATAAACGATGAATTCATCATTGATTGCCAGCCTAGACCTAAAATAGCTTTATCGTCAACTTAAAGCTCACAATTTTCAATATGAAACTGAAGGATACCTATCCACTTCTCAAAAAGGATTTCAAGAAACACTGACAAGCACGACTGATTTGGCTGACTGAATACCGGCCAGTGGAAGTGTGTATAGTGTATGATTGAAAAGACAAAGGCCAAGCCATCCTTTGATACGGTTTACGGAGCCTGGGCGGGGGTTATCTCGGCTGAATCCTCTGATACCGTGGTTGTGTGGCTATAAATAACGACGAAATCATAATAAGTCTCACACATGCACCTAATAGGTGTCACCCTCTCACAGTACATCATACTCAATTGGGGCCACGAGCGACGGGTGAGGTGTGAAACGGGGGACAGTGCATTATTTCAACATGCTTGCGCCTCAGGCCTT
>JBCEWB010333724.1:0-21676 GCA_039654565.1 Peronia peronii | reverse complement strand
TTGTTCATGGCTAAACTTGTATCGATGACATAAAATAGTGTTTGTTTCGCCATATGACTAAGTTTTATGGTTCATGGAATCAAATGATGAAATTGTTTCCTGCAGGATTTGAGTGAAGCCTGTGGTTCTGATCATGGCCTCTGTTCTGGAAGGAGAGATGAGTGTTAATGCTAAACAATAACTTTACAGGAACAGAATGAGTTTTGTATCTGGTAGATATCCACCACAGACAACAGATGTCTCCTCATGATCAGAAGGAATGAGTCTGTATCAGCTTAGATGATCATCAGATTTCTCATTTGCTGGTACAGATCACTTGGTGTCAATAGAAGGAGAAAGAGAAGGTTACATATATTTGCCTCAGTGAAAAAATGATTTACCTATGACTGCTTTGTGCTGAGATAACCCCATGTAATTTATACCTAACTCTTTTGACCCCCTGGTCTAAAAACTTCCTATTTTGTCAGTGAAATCACCCTTTAACAACTGAATCATTTCACCTGGTCACGTGACAAATCGTCGCCTTAGTTCACAAGTGTTCTATCCCCACTTTCTAGAAAATTGGCATTCAGTGCATCGTTAGATTATGCTCAACATATACTGCGTTTCCTAACTTCAGTCAAGAATGTACCTGGACGACACAGGTCACACTTTGTGATTTTGTTCATTGTGGATCCTCTATATTAGTTATTATATTTAGAATGAAAACTTCAAGGTACGATTTCTCAAAATTACATAAAGAGGAGATAGAACAATTGTGAACTGAGGCGAAAAATAACCTGAAAGAGAGAAAAAAAAACACCAGTCATGAAATATGTCTCTGAAGAGATCGGAAGAGATAAGAGCCACAGGCTACAAACGTTTTATATATGTCTGTATAGGAAAATGGATAGTTGCTGTTCCATGTATTGTAATGGCCGTAGCACAATTGCCAAAGTCATATTTTCCTTTGTTGTTTTGGAGAAAACCCATCAAGCTTATTTTATCTGAGTGAACGAGTTATTGGTATGAATAAAGCAAAGTGCAAAAAAATCATACTTTTGCCTATTTCCTATTTTAGTTGCACTTTATTTTTTTATGGATGATATATAAGTCCATATACTCAGAATCCCTCCCAACATATCATGGACAATTTTTTTATGATCTCGCTGGCTTAGGCTATCATTTGTTCCATTTAGAGACATTTTATTTCTTTCTGTCAGTTGCATCATTTATTATTACACGTCTTCTCTTCTCCCTGCTTGGCAGGCTTGTGACTTAGGTAAGGTCATTTCATTGCAGTATTTTTTGCAGAACTTTTTCCTTTCCTTTTAATTACATTGAATTGGTTTGTGTATGTGTACTTTTTCCTTTCCATTTCCTTTTACCTATTATGAATTTGAATTTTGTGGTCTTTTTGTTCCTTTCATGCCATGAATTTTTGTTTTTTTCTAGTAGGACTTTGATAACTATTCTTAATTTTCTTGATTGACCTTTTCTTGCATTATCTTTATTTCATTGAATTTTTTATTCCATTTTTGTCTTTCATTGCAATGAATTTTTTTGGTCAAACTTTTTTTTTTCTAAGTACCACAGCAAATGAGATAATTTCAGGCCTATCATGTGCGGACGTGATTTCTTCAAATATACACCTAGCACACCTGGCTTTTTCATTTGTGTAGCAGCAACAATGCCTTAATATGATGTAGAAGTACCACATGTGTCAGCAATGCAATCTTTTTTTGACTTAGATGATATTAAAATTTATTTTTGCTTCAAAATGTAAAATACATGTAATCCGCTTTCTACCTCTATTAATGGTCCCAATCATTTCTTATTCTCATTTACAGATTTTTTTTCTTAATTTGTATGTCCTATCGTATTAAAAGATAAAAACAATTTTGTGCATTATTGCAATCTGATTTTGTTGAAAGGTTTCTTTATTGAACTTTTTATTGGAGGAATTGATGCATTGTTTTTTATTTATTTTGCAGCCGTCTTCATTCATGATGTACATTGCTGTGTGAGGAAAGAATTTTAAGCGTACTATTTAAATAAAGTACTTATTCGTCCTCGTGTTAATGTACGTCTCAAAGGGAAATTATTGTAAAATCATGTCTTGTGCATTTAAAAAAAAAGCAAAACAAAAAAAAAACAGGGAAAAACAGATATGATAATCAAATTGTCTGCTTATCAGGCCTAAGGTTGTCTGATGACAATACAAATATCCTCTCATTATACTAGAGTTGTCTGATGACAACATAAATATCTTCTCATCAGGCCTAGGATTGCCTGATAACAGTACAAATATCTTCTCATTATACCTAGAGTTGTCTGATAACAATACACATATCCTCTCATCAGGCCTAGGATTGTCTGATAACAATACAAATATCCTCTCATTATGCCTAGAGTTGCCTGATGACAGCACAAATATCTTCTCATTAGGCCTAAAGTTGTCTGATGACAACATAAATATCTTCTCATTAGGCCTAGAGTTGTCTGATAACAACACAAATATCTTATTAGGTCTAGAGCGACACATAAGGTATGTCAAATGGTGAGTGGCAAATAAGTATACATAAATTGAAAATATAAATACCATCATTACAATGATTGTCTGGTTTTTTTTTTCATACAGAATTTATTAGACTAAAAAGTCAAGCTTTGAAATATGAAAATTAATAGGTGACTGACTGACTTATACTTACTGATTTACATGAAAAGTTTAACAAATGGAAAAGTATTTTTCCCTGTTCATCATATTTAAGATAAACTGTACCATTCTTTACAGGAATTCACATAAGAAGGGCAGATCATAAGGGGAAAACTGATTAAAAATTCAAACTTTTCATGACATGAAATAAACGTGATAGTGAAGTATTCCTGTCATCATCGCAGGAGGGGCATTTTCTAAGAGTACAAGTCTTTATAATCTTAACATAGCAAAGTAAAGATATTTAAGGTGACAAGCACAATAAGATTTAATCACTATCGTGATATGTGTGTCCAAATTTACAAAAAGAAATTCTACTGCAGCGTAGAACAAATATATATGAGACACAACACAATGAAATCATCAAACTGGGGCAATTGGAAAAATCATTTTTCAGCAATTAGTGAATTTTTGGTGTAATTTTTTTTTTTTCACAAAACCTTTCTATGTCCATTTTAAAATGTTGTTCAGAGTTAAATTCGCTGAAATATAGGAGTAAAAGTCAAAGAACTGTAATTTAGAGAATTAATCTAAATAAGGATTAATAGGAATCAGCAAATTTGATGAGGCTATTTTGTCAGCAACTACTGTTGCAACAGCAGGTACCTCCATTGTCTTTAATTGCAAATATCTCGACTTCTACTCAAAGTGGAACAAACATTTTTTTCACCAGTAGAAAAGTGGAGATAACCACTTTGATTGATTGAAAGGAGGTTGAAAGATGTCTATGCAACATAACCAGTAGAAAAGGAAATGAATAAGCTTTACAATGGTGCCTATAAAATTTAATGAGCATGAATTTCATCATGTCACGTCTCATATACTGGTAGATTTCTGTTTATATTTTGTCTAGTTCACCAGTAAAAACAAGCATTAGATCTGTTTAGAAGATCAACTAAACTTCACATTTATTAGAAATTGAGCAAAATGCATAAATATGAGAACAAATTAATGAGATTGCAACAAACATCAATTATATAATTATATTACAAACATCACCAAAAAATAAAGAAGAGGGGGGGGGGGAAGAAATTGGGTGGACTTGTACATTGTGCCCTGGTTTATATATTTTGATCATATACCTAAACTGTTCTGGGTAGATTCTTGACTTCATGAAGTGACAGAGTTTATATAGCTTACTACTGCTAATGTGTCCCAATCAAAGGCTGATTGATAGTTTGGGTAAACTTCACACAAAATGCAAATACATATGTATTCGATCAGAGATTCTATGTTTCAAGAAACAACACTGTTTGCAAAAATAAGCTAGTCAGTTCAAGATCAATCTAGACAAATACATCATATCGGTTCTTTCAGTCAATCTTGTAGCTGTTTTTTGTATATTTAGTTCATTATAATATTCATTATTCAACATTGTGATCTTAAGCATTAAGTAGTAGGGATAGCATTTAGTTTCACTGTTGGGAATGTTAGACATCAAATCAGTAGAGACTTCTTGTCGTGAATTAGATCATCAATATATATATATATATATATATATGCATTTCAGGCCAATATAGACAGCTTTGTATGTATAATCATTTACATATACCATACTTGTCATAGTTAGTATTTACAATGACGAAGAAAAGGAAAGAAAAATGTCATTGAGATAAAGTCATAACAGTAGACAAAAATGTAATTGAAGAGGAACAGACTTCAATAGGGAAGTTCACAAATACTTAAGACTAGTGAACACAACTGTAGAGTTCGCAGAGAAAGACAGCACAGGAAAGCCAATAAGAGAATTCTACATATTTACACAGGTCTGATTGTTTTGCCTTGGATCTCCGAGCTTATAGTAGTACTGGTAGATTTCTGTTTATATTTGTCAAGTTCTACAAACTTCCTTTTAACATGTGCAACATCTTGCTGAATGTTTTTTCTTTATGAGTTGTTAATCAAATGACACTAACCGATGTGAATTTAAACATTGCAGACGTGTAGAACTACACAAGTGCTCAAAAATGCTTGCAAAACTACCACTGCACTGTACTGCAAATCTCCATATTTGGATCATCTTCCTAACTCAAGTGTGGCACAATCACAATGTGGATAGAATTCCTTGTACCTAACTGCTGAAAAAATGCAGGCGAAACCACCACTCCACTGCACATTTCCATTTCTGGATCATGTTGAACAAACCCTATATGGTAATGAATGTGACCAGAACTATGTGCTGTAATTGCTGAAAAATGCATACAGACACCTCCCCCCCCCCCCACCCCCACTGCAAGTCTTCATGTTGGGATCATTGTGAATACAGTTAGTACAAACATATGAATATTATTGAACTTCATTCTCATAGTTGCACCATACCAATTCAGGTAGATGGACATACATAAGCACTTAGTGAATGAATGAACACATTTAGCATTGCTAGTGAGGGCATATTGATGTCGTAAAGAATAGAGGCACACTACATGCATTAAGTCATAGAAGAATGATATTCATAGTTTCCAAAACAGCTAAATTTACATGTTATCACATATGTGTTATACATGCAGTAAATGCACTTTAAAGGGGAGGACAAAATATATTCTTGTTATACTAATATGCCATAAATGCAGATTTTTGGAGTCTTCATACCAGCTTTCATACCCTAAGGCCATGTCATGTTCTTGAAAATATCATCATGAGATCCTTCCTTCACAGTGTTGGTAATCATTTCCTTGAACATACCTTAAACTTTTCATCACTGTTGATACTTTGATACATTTAATGATTTAAGTTGATCCAGCTTTTCCTGGTTTCAAAGCGCTCCAGTTGTTTTCTTCTCAGGATATGCTGATGAAAACATAAGCTCGAGTAAGTCACAATTTAAAAATCTTTTTTTTTTCACATGGAAAAAAAGAGTTTGAAACTAAAGCTTAAAGGTCCCAATTCCATGAGATCATTTGCTAAGCACAGCCTCATGTCAATCAGTTTCTTTCATTAAGATATTTACAGACACATACAATATTGAGATTGCAGATTATCCCTTTCCAATCCAATTTACATGTACTTAAGGCTCATTCCCTATCACAACTGTCGTTCTTGCAAGAAAACATATTATTTTGATCAAATTACTTCACATTACAAAAATATCATAACAACAGGCACAGAAGCTTCCCAAGAATAAAGAAATATATTGGTATTTATATAATCTGAGAAGAACTGCCTGAAAATGGAACAAATGTGCAACCAAAAGTGTCATTTCAGATCAAATACTTGTCTTAAATAATATGATCAATGAATACAAAGAAAAAAAGAATGCTGTCTATAGCCTATCAACATTGCTTTCCAAAGGCTTTATTTAATGTGAGTAATATACACTTATTAAGCCATGCTCTGTTTGAAATAGAGATACTGTGAGGCCCATGCATAACATTTATTTTCAAGTCATATTTAAAGAAAAATGCGTCAAGTAAACCTACACATGTACTTGTAGATGTGTACATGTATATATCGAAAAGTGAATACAGTGGTCTCTGCCTAAGAACTTGATTGCTGGGAGACAAAAAAAACGGCCTCTTAGGCTGACAAGTTCTTAGGCGGATTGAAAAGTTACGCAACCCGTCTGACAGCAGATTATCTTCACTACTATGATGAGTTGATAGTTACCATTAGTTAAAGATTTATCTATGTGACTAACTACAGCCTTCTTCCCTGTGTGTGTGTCGCAATTAGATCTAACAATTCCTGATCTTTCTTAGCGTATAATTACATCAATAATCAATAATGGCTGGCATTTAAATGTTGAGTGAGTTTTTACATAAAAGTATTATTGTTGCATGAAAACATGATACCAGCATTGCTATGCTATCCCTTTGGATAATCGCACGCACTACGAGTGACTCAAGTGTTTACAGACCAATCAAAGTAGCAAAACAACTGATCAGTCAGGAGGCTAAACTTACACCTCCTTATCCACAGAGCCAATCATAAACACTGTCCCATGTGTTGTCAAACAAAGAAATGATTACAGGTTAGTCCACAATGTGGCCTGATTATGTAGTCAAACATCAACCATCAGTTCCACTCCTTTGTCTACCTGTTCTCTCTGCCCCCTTCCCCATTTCAGGGCAAACCTAGCATTGTGCCTTTCTCTTAAATGGACAATATGATGTGAAATTACACCATAAGTCCTTGCATGTTTAGGCCCTACATCAGGCTCTCAGGTGGATTTCTCATTTCAGAGCGGGTTCTTAGAGGGGTAAATTATAGAGAAAAATTCTGTTTCGCAGCAGAAACGAGTTCTGAGGCGGACAACGTTCTTAGGCGGCGGGTTCTTAGGAGGAGACCACTGTCCATGTACATATATCCAATATTTTAATTGCTGTCTACTAATGCAAAGTTTTTAGCAACAACCCAAAGTACATGTACAGGTAAAACAATATAACAAAACTGTTGTGTTCATCTTCAATAAGAAAGTCTGTATTCAATATTAAATGCATTAAATAGCAGGAAATGCACAACATGAGAGAAACAAAGATGTCTTAAAACCATCCCCTTCGTACACCAAAATCTTTGAAGTTTTGTTTTCCATTGTTTACAAAACAATAACAGTACTGGTGTCACTCAGACACTTATATATTGGTAATCAAATTTATAAATAAGCTCTCACTACAGTTTCAGTTAGAAATGTAGTGAAAATGAACCCTGTGGTTTCCAGAATAAAAAGCTATATTAATATGTGCACATAAGTGTAAAGCAATATTATACATGTATTATTATTACAGTACATGTATGATACAATATTTATGGGAGCTTTTCAGCCCCGCTGATGGGGCTGTCTCAGCTTTGTACATGTATTTGAGGCATATCTTTCTTTTATAAACATACATATAGAGGTATAGTAGCCTATCTATCAAGAAACCAACACTCTGACTCTGATGTTGGACTGTTCAAGATGATATAGCTGAACAGCTTTAACATTAAAAAAAATTTTTTTTTTTTTTTTAACATGTCTGTAAACCAATTTTTGGGCCACTCCATTCAAGCCTTCAAGCCATCCTCCAGCGTTAAACAGCTATGTGCGATGTCTTCAAGAGGGTCAGTTTGTAGACAACTGTGGTAAAAGCTCTGGGTTTGCAGTTCAAGGTAAAACAGTTACAATGATGGTATATGTAAATGGCTGTAAATCAGCTAATGTAGTGTTCCATTTGGCCCTCATTATTAGATGAGTCCAGTATCAGTCAGTAAGATAAAAAAAAAAAAAGAGTGTGGTCTGTAGAGCATCAGAATATTACTGGGTAAGAAAGCCATCACATAGAAATATTAGGATACCAAAGACATGGGAATTGCTATATACTGACGTAGCAATAAATGCCATACAAAAACTGCAAACAGATCATGGTAAAAATGTACAAAAGGCTGTGATAAGGAATGTTTCTTACTTAAGGCATTCCCTGACATTGTAAATTGCTTCATATTAGTAAAAATTGATTACATATCTCCTATAATCTGAACTCCATACATAAAAATGATAATCTATTTCAACTAGAACAATAGGTCTACAAGTTGGGAGATCAATAAAAGTACAAATCTGCAACCAAAGTCAAGATGGCAATATTTCTGGTTTATGATTTTAGTTTCACCAGGCACTACAACTTGCTTCATACATAGGTTTTATTATTGTCTCCTATAATCTGATGGCAGTAAAAAAAATGTAATAAACTAAAGCTAACAAAATGGGGAAAAATCTGAGATTTTTTTTTGTTGTAAATTACAATTAAAAGAAGCAATGTTTCTATGCCTGGGGCACTGCCTGACATTCCTATTTATTATAGGTGAATAATGTTTCATAGCAGTTCAGCTGGAGATTACAAATAAATGAGCTAAGCCTGAATTTGCACAAATTAATTGGCAATTGATTTCAGTTTAACAGCGCCGAAATGTGGCTGCTAAATTTACACTCATTGAATTATTCTGTATACATTGTATACATATACATCTATATATATACAAAAATAGATAGATAGATAGATAGATAGATGCAAGTGTGCGCTAAATTTTAACATTAATATAACAGTTTCAATACCTCATTTTTTTGGGCATGGTATTGCCTTACTATTATCGCTCATGTAAATATTGTCTATCATCATAAGTCTTCATGAGGACATCTCCTCAAGGGCTCATCATAATTTGTGCATGAATCATATGCAAGAACTTTTCTCTCAATTTAAAGTGAAATGGTTAATGTGATCCTGCACACATATTTTGACTGAGCCCTTGCCAAGAGGTCTAATTGTCTCGTGGCCAGCTGAAATGAGACTTAAGTCGCTGGGCTAGAACCGAGAAATTGGGCTTTGAATGTAATGAGGGGGGTCAGACATCAAACTTTTTTTTATTCCAGAAATTGAAAATGCATTCATTTCCAAACAAGACAATATCGGTCTCACCCTTGATTTATAAATATTACTTCATTAAACTCGGGTTTTTGTTAGGTAAGTATTTAGATTTATGCATTCAACCGTTCATTTAAACTCGATTTTCTCGGAATTTCAGTCATTGCTAGGGGTTGCATCTTGTCACTTTAAACTGCAGTATCTCCAGCTAGGATGAAGCTAGCTGAGAACTTTTTTCACAACCTAAAAGGGTATGAAATGAGCTTTCACATGATACCAAAAACCCCATATGGTGAAAAATCGACATACGTCTCATTTTGATTGGCTGCGAGACAATTACTCTAACACTAACAGTAAAAGTATAACAACAATAGAAGGTTTTGATATCACAGTAGGCCGCTGTGCTTATAAGTGCAAACAGAACTGGAAACACCCATCAAATATACATGAAGGGTTTGACACTAAAATGAGATAAATCACATTTTCTTGTTTTGAACAAAAAAATATTCTTTTCTCTAACTAAATACATTTTGCAAAACATAGGGATCTCTGGGTGTCATCAGGGATCAACAGATATATAGCATTTAGTAAAGTATTGTTTAAATCAGTTTGCACAACATACGTAAAGGTACCATCCTATGTACCCATCTATGAAATTTTAAAAATGGTACCTATTGTGTTCAGTAGTCAAACTCTTCATGTGTCATTACCTAGTTTGATTTATTAATATATGTACAGATATGCATTCTTACTATGTGATATGTTTAGGACAATTAAACATTAAATGAAAAAGAATTAAAATCAATATATGTCATTATTTTCATAAATTAATCTGACGTTATTAAGTTTGGTATATTTATCATCAAGTCAAAAGAAACAATAGCTTACATGACAACATGTATTCCTTAGGGGCCTTGTCTTTCAACAAAACTGATCCAGCAAAAAATTTGAGTGCTTTGTGATAGTAATCATCAAACAACAGAGCCACAGTTGACAAATTACTGACTTCATGCTACACTGTGAGATGTACATATCCAAAAAATGGGAACAGTCCATATCTGATAGAGCACATATTTTTCCTAACTTATTTTAACATTTTGTGTCTCATTTTTTGGAGAATTCTTTTGTTTACATTTAACATTCTAATAAAAAATGAGGTGTCCTTCTGGAATGACTTTCTTTTTCAAGTTTACACTCAAGAACTATGTTAAAAGGGAGATTTTATTTTATGATATAATTATAATTAATATTACAACATGTAGAGAGGAAAAAAACAACATGAAACTGAACAATTTGGTCAGATAGAATAGACTATAGTTATGATAAGCAAAATATAGTCTTTCAAAATTCATTAGATTATGCTTCGTGATGGATCGTCCCCTGAAGATGTCCATGTTTTCCATTTGCCACTTGCTCTTTTTGCATAATTACATCCAAAATATCTAAAGCCAACAAAGAAACAATCAATCACAAGAAAAATCAATCAGTTAAATCTTGGGGCTGATCTGTCATTGGTTTTGACCTTTTTCAAACTTCGGGTGGAGAACTCGTTCCTGAGGATACAGAAAAAACAGGTGAGAATGAAACTAGCTGATATAAATGAAAAAAATGCTATCAAATGACACCAAAACAAAAAAAATGATCACTGTGTAGCAGTGGAGAAATGCATCAGTTCTGTCATATATGTAAATGCATACTATGTCTTAAATGTTGACATCTTGAAATTTATTAGAAGATGGGACAGAAGATTGAAGAACTAAATATTTTAATAAACAAAGATTTTTATCACTTTTATTTGACACTTTTTTATTTGTTGTTATCTCTAGAGGTCTCTTATGAAGATGCTGAGAAATGTGATTTACATGTCTGTTTTTCTTCAGTGCTATGAGAAATTGCAAGGTTGTTGGGCTTAAATTACACTGAAGTTAGCATGCTACTGAGTTGAAGTATTTAACAATTAACCGTGAAATGGTTTATCAAATTCTGATTAATGTATTTTCTGAGACACTATTTAATGAAAAAGGTGGCAACATGTAAGGTTTTCTCCATTCTGCAAAATTTTTGTATTACATGGGCTCTAGAAAAAAATTTTCAACATGTAAAAGATGATCTTAAGGGGGTTAGCGGATAAAAATCTCAGATTGTTATTTCACCAGACTAAGAAGGGAAACTTTGACAGGTTGTTGTGAATGACTGGGAAAGATGTTTTTCACTTTCAAATTTAAAAGCAAAAATGATGGTTTCCATGGAAACGGTGGCCATCTTGAAAAAAAACTAATCGTGGAGTCTTAAAATTTCAAAACCTACTTTATCTACAGGGTTATTTATGGTTAGTTTACGGTCATATTGGGGCAATAAGCTGGTTAGTTTTGTCCTTTTACACTTATCTATATTTATATCCATTTTTCAAAAAAAACAAAAACAAAACAAAAAAATGTCAAAATTTTTTACTACTGAGTACAGCCATACCAAATAGTCTATTGCCCAGACTAATAATCAGAAAATGTGTGTGCCAAATTTGAGCCCTATAGATAGTATACTTTTTGAGATTTTAAGACTTTTAATTTTTTTTTTTAAATTTTAAAATCTCAAAAAGTATACACCACAACAGGTCAAAGTTTCTCTTCTTAGTCTGATGAAATAACAAATCTGAAATTTTCACCCGCTTACCCCCTCAAATTTAAATATTCAAAGACAGCGTAATTTTGATCATAACATTTTCCTTGCATTGTCAGAGGTTGAATCATCTATAATTAACAGCTACATCCTAAAATGGGTTATTACAAAATGCCTTAATATGAAAATTGCTTTATTCTGAAATACTCTGTCAGCACAGTTATTCTGCTATGCAATTTGTCATTCTTAATACAAAATAAAACTATGCTCTTATATGAAATCTACTCTTACGTAAAAAGCTTTTACTTTCCCAATCACATTTTTCTCTTACATTACCATAACCATCACCAAGCCAAGGTATCACTTGTTTCAGACAAAGAAGTTGCCAATAAATATAATAAGTATCCACATTGCTCCGCCTGTCAAAATTAGCCTGCAGCAAAAGCATATGCATCCATCCTTTCAATTTCCCAATCTAGTACAACCAGGACAGTATGAAGATGTGATGTATTATGTGTATGTTGAAGGCTTTTACCATGACACAGTTATTGATAGCATGGAACGAACGTATTAGAGGATGGGTTGGCTTTGGTTACTTCAAACAATTTTACAACTTTCAGGCATTCAGTCAGCTAAACCTGTCACATTAGTGTTACTTGAGAGACAGTATTGAGAAGTTTAATAGCTTTTCTTCTTCAGTTTCATAATGACAACAGTGAAGGTCTATCAACGTGACTCCTAAAATAGACTATAGATCTAGATCAGGACCTAGTAACAATGAATTCATCAAAACCAAGCATATCAAAGTGTAAGAGAGCAGATTTATTGCTGTCTCCCATGCTTCAAAAACTGCCTTATCTTCTTTTCCAAAATAGTGAAATTACAAAATGTATTCCATTCCCAGGGAATTTTGTATTAACTGTTTTAGAGTATTTCACTTGTGACAATGATTTTAAATGTACATCATGCAAGAGGCAACAATGTGGAACATTATTTCAGACACTATGAACATGAAAACAATGGACATTCATGTACATGAGGTTCACATAGAAAACAATGATAAACAGAACATTGAACTTCATGCCAGAAAATTGAAATGGAAGCCTGTCTATGAATAGTCAATAAAATTGATAAAATTTATATGTCCTCTAAATCAAAGCAGCAGTCAAGTTTGTTCAGTACTGTGTGATTTTGATTTCCTCCAATAAAATGATGAAAAACAACAAACTTTATGAAAATTTTGATTTATGTATGAATAGCTTTTATAAGCATAATTCCCTCCCCTCTCACCTCCCTCCCCACCAGAATGTGCAGCCTGTCTCAGACATGGACAAGAAAAACAACAGAGGATGACAAATATGAAACAGGAATGGGATGAAGAAGGTGGTGTCATAATATATTGATCATACACTTAAGTTTTTTTTGTAACTGTCATTTTAAACTTTAAAAATTACCAGAAATACATGTAGCAAAACAATGCACTTTTCTTAAAATAATATGATCTCACAAAACTTATCTTCTGTGTTGTACCAGTTAAGCAGGTTATTCATCACTCCATAAAATGGATTTTTTACGATGTCTAAATGTGGTCAGATGAGAAAATATATGGGAAAGAACAAAGGAGTTTATGTTGGACAAATTGTGCCTTGAATCCATGACATATTTTATTTTTCGGCTGAATCCCTTAGCTGTATACTAAAGCAGTAACTTAAAGTTTTTTGTTCTTTTCCTTAATTATAGTTGATTCACTAAAGTTATTGTTCTGTCATTGCTAATTCTGATATTCAAGTCACTGTATAATATATAATCATCAATTCTCTGTGAATATTTAAAGTCAGTTACTTTAAATCTTTACAAATAAACATCTTTTAATTCTTTAAAGCTTCTGTTTTATACCTTCAAAGACAAAATTTTATTCAATATTAAGAATCAACAAATTTACATTGATTGTATGACATATTCTTTTGAAATCTTTTGTGAAACAACAAAAAAATTTCCAGGAAATGTATGTTAATTGAAAATATTTTAAAATGTCAATAAATTTCAATGGATGGAACAGCAGGATTAGTGTTTAAGTGTTCCATGATTATGTTCCTTTTTTTAAATAAGAACATGCAGTCAAGAATTATCACTGGAAAAAGTTGAAAAAAATGGAAACTGGACAACATAATGTTTCCATGACATAAAGATCTTACAAAGTGATCCTGCAATGAATATGTGGGCATTGTTTGTGTCAGTCTTACTTCGGCAGTGGTGGTGCAGGTGGTGGTGGTGGTCCCGGTGCTGCTGGCGGTGGATGCGATGGTGGTGGTGGATGGCTATTGGCATGGCTGTGTGACATCATCGATGTCACTGATGTTGTCTTCTGTGACACTGGTGGAGGGATGGGTTTGTTCCCTCCTGGTGGTTGAGGGGCAGGAAAACTTGGAGGTGGCGGCAGTGGGGCATTGACGGATGGGGGAGGAGGGATGCTGAAAATGGGTGTCTGGGTAACATGGGGCAAATAAGTGCCAATTGAATTAGATCTGGGCCGGCCTGAAATAAGTGGGGTGTTGGGCACAGTAGAGGAGCCTCCGTGTTGCGGTGGTGGGCCAGTGGGGTATCCATAGCTGGTTGTAACAACTGGTGGAGGAGGCAGAGGGGGGCTAGGTGGGTTGAACATTTGATGGGAGGCTGGTGAGGTGACAGGCTGGCCATGTGATGAGAATATCATCCCACCTGTAGACACTGGGTGGCCCATGGACTGAAACCGCAAATAACAAGTATGAAACAAATGTTTTCATTATTAATGTTTTTTATGTATGGAATGGTGTAATTCTTGCTCTGTTACTAAGACAAATGAATCAGTTGTCACTGAATAAAGAAAAGTCTTTGCAAAAGTTGAATTATTAATCTAATGTGATATTAGCATAGAACTAGTCTTTGCAAATTTTAAATATAGTCTCGTCTACAGTTCTGAACTCTTACAAAATAAATTTATATGTAAGCACTGATAAAAAATTTGCTGGAGCATCATGGTTTCTATAATGATATATTATAATTATAAATTTATGCCACAAAGTGATCATTTTATTGGAACAAATGATTGCCTTAAGTTGGTATAATACAAATGCGACATTAGTTCAATAATACAAATGCCACATTACTTCATCATACGGGACTTAGAGAGGAGTTTCAATCTAAAACATGATGAATAAGTCTTTGACCAGTTTGGCCACTTGATAGCTCTAGAGATGACAGAGAGGTTTCAGTGAGTCCTTACATGTGGCTCTCCACCTTCCCCTGCTACAGCTTGGTAGACTGAGGTCTCCACCTGTTGGCGAGGATGAGATGGATAAGAGATCTGTGAGCTGACAGTGCTGGCTGAATGCAGGCTGCTTGTCTCTGAACCCACAGGCTGGATGGAGAGATGGCAAGACAGGGCTCCCATTTTAAGTAACTCTGATTACGGGGGTTTATTGTGGATTTGGAATGACTTGAATTTAGGCTATTAAAGTTATAGAAGTTGGAAAAAGCTGACAGTTCCCAAAAAGATATACCTGAAAATATCTGAACAGGTTTTATTTTTTTTTGACATTTGTAATGACTTAAATGAGCCTGAGAAAATACCATATTTCATTGAAAATCTAAAAAAAAAAAAGAAAGGGTTTTCTCACATTATAGACTGTCAAGAAGAGTTTTCATTACTTACTATGAAATATTGTCCTGAGTTGACTCTGTTTGACATACATTTGTTGTATTTCACAAATCAAATAAGAATGCTGATAAGATCTATAGCAGACAACTGGAGATGCTCACATATTAATATGTTTTTTTGTGTGTGTTTTTTTTTTTTTTGTTAAAAGGACATGGACAGGTTTCCCTTGATATTGAGATTAGTGTCAAATGATTTGCTGCTACCATCAACAGAAAAACATGGAAGTATAAACTCTTAACTTAATTACAGTGTGAGGACCTCTACCAATTATGATAGATGTCACAATTCGATTTGTTTATTTCATTAAAAAATCACAGAATAGAGAAACAGTGACATTCAGTTTCAATCTCATTCAAAACATCATTTTTGGAAATGCAAAATTATTGGAGAAAATTATGCTCTTGCCCAGACAGTAACTGGGAAGTCTTCTGGGCCATTTGAAGTTTGCACCAATGAAGATGCACTGTCATGAGCAGTGTCCATTGCTTTGGAAAGGAGGTGGACTGAGACTGTTGATTGAACTGACTTGTCCTTCTGTGCACCTGACTTAAATTATGCATTTTTTAATTCAGCGGCATTCATAACTTTAACAAAGAGTTTCTCACAATAATGGGAACATAAGTTCACAAAACAAGGTTCAGAAGAAAAAAAAAGTTATGTTCGCTAGTAAAATCTTCATCCTTTAAATCACTCTGGTAAATTTCATAAATGGCTGCACATATAAAATGAAGATGGTTATGATTTACTTGGAATGTATCATTCATCATTTTCATCATTGCTGGCTCATGCAAAGACTTAGGTCTCCTGCTGGTGCCTGGTACATTCGGTGTTTGGGCAGCACTGGTGTCAAAGGTGAAGGTCGACTGAAGTGCCGTGAGGCTGTGCTCCTTCAAATCACTTATACTCTTTGCTCTGGGTGGGGGTCTGTTGGTGACCAATTCATACAGTGAGGTAGGACAAGTGAGATCCCATGGCTATGGGCAACTACAACATAACACAAGAATATGTCAAAAGTACAAATGTGTGTTTGAAAGTAGACAGATTGATGAATATATGTCTACATACATTTGTATCTGTATCATATTTATCTGTGCATTTATCTTCACATTGAACTATTTGTATTCTTTGTTTGTTGGTCATGGTATATTTCCTCACAGATAAAAAAAGTATCCATAGTCATATAAGACAACATTATGAAGGAAATAGCGATGTAATGAAATATTTTATGTTATTAGAGTCAAGTGTATACCTAATTACAACTGAGAGATTAATAAATTATAAATGACCCTGTTGGAGACAGCTTGCATTCATCCAGCTATCTATCCATCTGTCTATCTGCTGACCACTTGCACATGCACATACCCACCCACATATCTTACACACACACACACATATATATATACACACACAAGCACACAGACAGACAGACCTGTTCAATTCCCAAGAGTGAAGAAAGAAAAACAATCCTATATGCTAACTTACCCATTCAGATGGGGCTGAGTTCTGGGTGCGGACTCCACATAAGCCATAGGCAGCCAGCCATATCTATCAGAGAAAACACCAAGGCATGAATGTACTTGTTGTAATGAAGCATGACTATTCCATAAATAGAGAAGCTTTGTGATACATAGAGCAACATATCATGAAAATACTAATAAAAAGAAAGCTTTTCAGCTCTATTGTAATAACTTAATAACTCCAGTATAATAGAAAACAACAACAACAACAAAATCATTTGCCTTGTGACAAATTTTCTTCTAATATATTTTTTTTTTTTACCAATATATGTTGAAAAAACAAAGGAACCAGATCTAGAAACACATAGAATAAACTAACTCTGTAATGCTTTAATGACACTACACCTACTAAGATGATGCATAGCTGGATGATGTATTTGAGGTGTGTTATTTCTTAACAGATCCTACTGAGTAAATGATTGTTGTTTCAATTTCATTTTGTTTATTTTTCTTGATTTAGTTTTAATCTTGAAATGCTGCATATGCACAATATATTATGAAGGTGTGTCAAATTGCTGAAATTCCACATTATTTCTTCTAAGCACACAAAAAATGATGACAGTAATGAGAACTCTGTAGATCAAAATTATTTATGATTGAGTTTATGACTAATGACATGACTTGATTTTCTCTAAATGTCTCATAATATCTGTTCTTCTAGGTGAGCACAAAAAGTGATTGTTGGATTAAAATAAATTGAAAAAGAAAGAAAAAGGGCTTTCACATACAATGACTACTTCAATGTTGGTTATATCAGTTAACAAGAAAAAAAAAATGTCAGTAATGCATATTCATTCAATCATATGTTTGATTTTCTCTATCAGCACTAACTAACAGGATATTGGAGTTCCATGTGTAGTATTCAAAGATCCATGTTTTTCCCTGAATATTTAAATAAAGATAAAAACAGAACTCCACTGTATTTGTCTATTCTGACTTTCTGAACACTAGTTCTGTCTCATTTTGTCACATTTTATTTACCTATCAAATTATGAGACAAGACCTACATATAACATAAAACAACAGCATTACATAATTTGCTGTAACTGTAACAGTGTATCACAAACCCATCTGTCACTGGATTGTAAGCGTAGTGCCATCCATCGGCTGGGTCTCCTATCAAGGTCATAGTGTCTCCCACCTGGAATTTGAGCTGACTCTCATGGGTAGGAACATGAGCATATATGGCCTTAACCTGGGGCCCTTGTGGTGGAGCAGGGGGTAGCATGGTCCTCTCTCTGTGCAGTGTTTGGGCTGAAAGAATGTTGAGTAAAGAAAAAATCAGGTAAGACAGAATTTTATTGATCAACAGTGAGAACTAGTCTGAAAAATAGTCATTCCATATATTTGGTATACTTCATAACCAAAGATTCTCTCATGCCCACCCCTTTCCCTTGCCACCCTCTCTTACAAACGGCATTCATTGCCTCATTTCCTCACTATCAAATAAATATAAGCAACAATATAGCAACAGTAAAAATATAAAGATATTAATGACAATGCTAATACATGTCTAAAATCCAACCAGTTCCCTCTAAAGACTGTGTTGAGGACATGCTATTTTTGTTCTTTAAAATAAAATTACATTGATGGGAAAACAAATTTGAATTCAATTCCACAATTCAAACCCAAAATTACATTTCATCCTGAGTTATTTCTTTCAAAGAAGAGAAATGCAGTGCAGAAGCTCACAATGGAACTATTTATGTCTACTTATCAAACTTTGTTTCAGCTTAGAACTTGTTAATGGACTAGTCTGGTCAAAGATTTAATTATCACACTGTGGACCAGAATCCTCTCCAAACAGTATGTAATATTGCAACCAGTTGCTCACCCAACACTAGATGTGAAAATGGGCTGATTGCTTAAAGACTTCTTTATCATATGTTGTAAATGAAATCTTTCCAAATAACATACAATACAGGTACTTGACAAGGTACTTTTATTATTTTACTATTAAGTCAGAATTGTTATTTATGGAACAGGAAGAAAGATTGTTATAGAAGCATTGGTACTCAGCAGTTTCTTTTCATACTTCCAGAAATCTTCAAACTCATACAGTTTCTTTTTGATAGTGCTACCCTTTGGGCTAAAACATTTCATTCTGATATATATTCAGCAGTGACTTACAAGGAGAGGACTGGGCTGGCAGTGAATACTCTGAGGGAGGTCGGCCAGGGTGGTAGTCTCCTTGGGCAGGTATCTGTTTGTAGGGACTCATGTGGGAGCTGCCATAGCCATAGTTCAAACTCATCCCTCCATTCATCTGGCCAGCATTAGCATCCTGTCAAGATTAGGTTATATTTGCGAGCCAATTCTATTATTCTTAGCAGGGGTATTAATACATATTGACTAACTTATAACAAAGTGTGAAATGCTATCATTAAATCGGTAACTTATAACAGACTATGAAATGCAATCATTAAATCTGTAACTTATAACAGAGTATGAAATGCTATCGTTAAATCTGTAACTTGTAACACAGAATGAAATGCCATCATTAAATCTGGTGCAGATGTAGAAACATTATGATCATCACACAGTCAATGATTTCAGTTTAAGTGGCAGACCAAAGAGTTCTGTTCAACCTGATCCTATGACGTTCATTATTTCATTCTATAAGTAACTATTCCAAACATTTCTTTTGATGATCTGTGGCATACTCTCAGTCTTCTTCTTTATAGATTTCATCTTCTGTTATATGGTTCTACCACTAGGTTCTCAACTAATGTCTTTTTTTGTTGCTCATACATACTTCCTCCATAGCTCTCTGGTTGGTCCTTTTTCAAAGTTTTCTATTCTTGATGTGTTTTTAACCACTATTAATATACCATTAATATTATTAAGTTATGTACTCACAACGAAATACCCACTACTCTGCCAAGAAATTTGCCACACCTTAGGTTTCCCACTGAGTATGACACTAACTTTAAAAGTAATACGTAATACCTGTATGCCAAAGTTGCCATGAAATGTGGATATGTAGATCAATTTCATATATCAACCAAAGGCCAAGTAGATAAAAACTGAGAATTCACCTTCCATAGCAACACCCCTGGCCATATGTAACTTTTGTTGACATTAATTAAAATAGCTTACATTTAGACATAATAATATTATGTCTATTTACAGAAATTCATGTATATCCAGACATAAACAAATGTATAATAGGAATTTTTTACATAAGAGTGCAAGAAAGACCAAAATGACTCTCAGATTTTCTGTCAGGAAAATAGTATCTGTATCATTGTAGGAATTCTCAGTTGTTCTGTACTGTGGCATGTATCATATCTGAAACTTGTAGCAATAAATATGAAGAATAGCCAGTAGCTAATAAACAGTAACAAATGTCTTGCAGCAAGTCAGAATGAGTCATATGTCAATTTTCTACCAAACTGAATTATTACTATGACATAAAACACTTTCACAAGGTGAAACAAGTTCTGAGTTAGCTTAAGTGTAACCAGAGATATTGCACATTAAAGACACTCATAAGCACCGACTAAAATTGGGAGAAATTTGACAAAAATAAACACTTTAGCACATAAATCTATATATTCACCTCACAACATCATCATATACTTACAATCTACCTATAAGATATAAAATAATATTTTCTTATTCAGAAATAAATGTTCCTTTCAATTTCGGGAATATAAAAGCATCGATACCGGACCACTTTTCTACATTTAACTCTCGATTTCTCTGCTCCCTTCCAGCGACTAATGACTCATTCTGACTGGCCACGAGACGAATGCCTAACCCTTTGATAGAGATTTACTTACAATGATTTTGAGAAAAGAATCGGCTGAGCGAGGTAGCACATGCGGTTGTGAGGACATCTGTCTCCAAGTTGCTAGGTCGTCAGTCAGGCAGTCAAGGCCCTGTTCAAGGATGCAGATCAACATGCATATGGCACACTTTTATAGCTCTACATTTCCCGAGATTTATGACTTCTTTTTTTCAACTTTTGTTTCAATCTGTTTCTCAATACTATTATCACATATTATGTTCTTTGCCCCCAAAGCAAGAGAGCTGGAATGATCTTATATGTAAAATTAGAGGAGAAAATATTTTAATATTGATCAACATTCAGGATATACATGTATGTAAGTAACATATCAGAACATACTGGGTCTTGGCAGGAGAAATCAGTGGTGTATGGATGACAGAAGTTAAGATGTGAGGATGAATGGGTGGGTGGAAATGGGATCAATGGAGTAGGTAGATAAAAGAATAGATATAGGGATGGATGGATGGATGGATGGATGGATGGATGGATGGATGGATGGATGGATGGATGGAAATAGGCTGAGGTGGATGGTGGATAGATGGATGGATGGATGGATGGATAAATGGATGGATGGATGGATAGATGGATGGATGAATGGATGGATAGATGAATGGATGGATGGATAGGCTGAGATACATATCTTTAAAATAAAAGCAGACGAAAAACACAGACAAATATTAAAGAAAATGTTAGCGAAAATGCCAATCTAGTTAGGAATAAAAACAATAAAAATCCTTGCCAAAAGCAACCGACGCAAGACTGGGGATGCTAGCTCGAGAACAGCCCAACTAAAAATAAAGAAGAGTAAAGCGAAAGCCAAAAGGGAAAGGATAAAGCCATAAGAAATTTGGAAAAGGGCATGACAAAGAGATGGAAAGGAAAGGAGGTAAAATAGAAGGAAATCCATGCCGGCGGTAAAATAAAAACAAGAACAAAGACAAACAAGTAGCGGGAGGGGGGGGGGGGGAGGAGGGAGGGAGTAGAAATAAAAGAAAACACCGAAAGAAATTTCTGAGTCTCCAGGGGTCT